>JBBPLW010000070.1:0-59653 GCA_038089995.1 Tylopilus balloui | reverse complement strand
GAATCTGCAGAGGGAGGTATAACCACCCTTTAATAGCACAACTTTGTTCTGCTGCTTCAAGCATGACAATACATCGGGGTGCAGAACATCCCAATCTCCGCGTTGCCACAGTGTTCTTCCATGCGCGTCGGAAAGATTGTTCCTGGAGGAGAGCTACAGCAGATTCCAAAAGCGGCTTCAACATAGCACCTGAAGACAGAGATCGGAGGGATGACTTACCGAGTTCCTGGTATCTGACATGATTCTGTTGCTTGCAATGGTTAATAGCGGAGCAACACCGCTTGTGTACTTCCAGGCATGAAAGTATCCATCATCAAATGGAGGTATGATTTGGACCTATCATTGCCGTTAACGCTGAGCACCGTGTGCTCTGGCCCGAATGCAGACACTGCCGCCCTCAGGACGACGTTACCGTTGTGTACGAGATAGAGCAGTGGGAAAGTGGAACGTACTAACTAAGTTAGTGATCGGAGGGGCTCAGATGAGGACATAGTATGCGATTAATGGTTTGTTATCGCGAGAACAGCGATCGGGCAGCAAGCAGAAAAGGGAATAGCGAGCAAGTAAAGGCTGTTCCATCTCGGGTACTAGTAGGTCGGGCGGTCCAAATTCCCGAGTTAAGTTGCCGAGGTATTACAGTCACGCTGTACCGGAGCAAACAGCCCACCGAAAAATATAAACAAAAATGTACTTACTTGGGTACGAGATTTGAGCGAGCAATAAATCTTTGTGCTCATCGAACCTTGCATTCGGAGTTCCAGCCGCCACCATACCCGTACATGCACGATGGTGTACTGAACCACCTTTGGGGTAGAATTTTTCGCATCCCTCAACGCTATCTGATAAGTTGCGAAATCAAATCAGAGCCAACTCCACGTCTTTGTTTTCCTTTTCAGCTTCCTGTCGCTTTAATGACACTCAAATGGTCTGTGATGCAGTCGCCAAGTGACAGGCGCACAGGCCGGTGGCCCATCTCTCCGCCGACCACTTCCCATACCGGATTTATTGCGGGTTTAAGGCGGGTGGGACAGACCGTGTGATTCAGCTTGCAATGCGGTCGAGATGGTCCGAACTGATGTAAGCACCGTACGGGGATGGGTATAGCAATGTCAGGTGAAACATTAGGCGTTGCTTGGACATATGCTGGGAGAGCGGATCACGAGTGGGAAACTTTGACCGAGTAAGCACGCACAAGAACGGTAAACAGTTGCAGTGGATACGCGGCCGCATGCACACTCAAGGCGACAGCAGAGCCTGCATCGACGCAAAGCCGCGCAAGCACACATGAACGCCTGGGACCAAGGATTAGATGGTCAATGGGAGAGCATAAAGGGTCGCGGAGACAGTGGCAGTAACTCAGGTGAGCAAACAGTCCCTCTCGCGTCTGGACGTGAATGGGGAGGATGGCATTCACGTCAGACATGAATAGGAAGGAAAGATGGGCCGGAACTATGAGTCTTCATTTCAAGCACATGTTCGCCTTTCACAGTCTCTGCTCTGAATGTTCTCCATGTATTGCAAGAAACGGCCGCAATGTTCTCGCCGGTCGACTAATTGTGACCAGTGCTGGCGGTTGACACCGTAAAGTGCTGTGGTCAGGTGGTTACGGCCGTCACAGCAAGTGTTTGACGTGATGGGCGCCCGTTGGACGTCTGCAACCCGCCCACGAGAGTAACATTGAGTGGCGAAGGAAGCACCGCGTCTGGTTGAAATCGAGCGCTGGAACGCTGTAGATTGACACACGCCAACTAGAACCGGATAATCCACACAGTCGAGGAAGTGGTGTGCAATTTTAACGTAGTTCTAATGTCTATAAAGTTGGAGTCAGTAAGGAAAAATGAATATGTACTGTTACATAGCTCGTTCTCAAGATGCAGCAGTTGGCACGTCAAGCACGTCAAGTAGACGACATTCCTAAAGGCCAGACTTTCTGCCATACTAAAGCCATGGTTACAACTTTGCCGTGTCATGGATACCCTGAGTCGTTGGAACTTCAAATTCTATCGGTCTGTCCAATTGAGCTAATATTCGTACGATGCTTCGTTGCGGCTGTCCTATAACGATCGGAATGACCCTAGGCGAGCTAGAGTGGCAAGTAGGACAGTTGTTTGGCAGTGTTGAATTCAAAAGCCTTTCTCAGGTGATTATATTGACGACGACACGAGCGCACTGTTTCTATGACTATCTGGCATGGCAGAAGAAGAGAGTCTCGTTCGGCGCAGGCCAAAGCGGAGTACCGCAGGGAATCGGTGCGTGTTGCTTGTCTCCCCGATTTTGTCGCCAACGGTGCCCCGGCCACCGC
Source organism: Tylopilus balloui (assembly GCA_038089995.1). Lineage (NCBI taxonomy): Eukaryota > Fungi > Basidiomycota > Agaricomycetes > Boletales > Boletaceae > Tylopilus > Tylopilus balloui. The sequence continues at coordinate 57,351 of JBBPLW010000070.1, read as the reverse complement.
TAGCATGGAGGTTGCCTTGGCCGAGCTCGCACTCGAAGAACCACAAGAAGCTGAGGAGGATATCGATTTTGTCATAGAAAAGGGTTCGTTTTGCTTGATTTCCGTTTTTACTGCGCCTTTTTTGGCTCAAGTCGCTTTTGACGCATTGTCACCGCATTAGAGGAGGAGGATATCTTTGAGTCGGATTTTGCGAGCACGGACGAAGAGGCAGTACAAGAGGACGTAGATGAAGGGGATAGGTCCGTGCGAGAGGAGGAACGGAGGGAACGCAAGGTGCGTTTCGCATCATTCACTTCTGAAAACTAGATATGATTCTTTACTCCTCCCTGTCCACTTGCTTACTCTCCTGTCTCCTATAGACCGCCCGCGCGCGCATCGAAAAAGCCACCGCAGCAGCTCATGCACGGCATCGGGTGACCTTTAACCCCGAAGCGAGCGCTTCGCAACCGAGTTCCGCACATAAACCCAAACGTCGCGTTTCTATGGGTGTCGTCGTGAATGCTGAAACCGGCGAAGTCATAGAGGGCGGTGCGGGAACTGTGGGCGCCAAGAGGCAAAGCCAGAGGCGGCATACAATCATGAATACCTCGGCAACCGTGAATCGTATCAAGGACGCCGAGGAGAAGCGGGTGCGTGCTAGTTGACTGGACACTGGTGTCGACTGCCTTGCTCACGAGGATGAGACGTAGGCTGCGATTCCGAAGAAGACAAAGATTGCTACCCGACTACCGACGCAAGACGAACTCATTGCTCGGGCGCTCGACACTGAAGAGGGGAACATCACAGAACATAAGAATTATCTACACCTCGAAGAAGAGAAACGCGCCAAGGCGCGCGTGGTGAAGCAATCCATCGAAGGGCCCGTCCTGCGATGGATCAGCAAAAAAGAGACGATTCAGGTAGAAGTCCAGCTTCCGCCGCCGCCACTTCCGCCCCCGACATCGACATCGACGAATACAAACTTGTATGCAGCGAAGTATAACTTTGTATATTCATCGGGCGCAGGGGGTACGGTGGGAAGTCAGGCGTATAGTATGCCGTTTTATGCATACATGCCATTTGTCGCTCAGAATGCGACGTCGAAACCGAAAGAAGCGATTACATCCGCGACACTGACGGTCCCAACATTTCCGAGCGGAAATCTAGCTGTGTCCTCCGCAAGTACATCGGCAAGTCCGATCTCACTCGCAACGCAAACCACACCGTCCCTGCCATCCACCTCTTCTTCGTACCCTCAAAATCCCGCGATGCCCACCACAGGTGCCATCTCCGTTCCATCGGGACCGTCTGGACAACAGCAATCAAAACCACAATCTCAACCACAGCAGCCAACCGCAGCACCGGCCCCTACACAAAATCAGACTCAAACCCTGCCCGTCTCCTTCACTTACCCACCTACGCCGACCGTACCCATCACCGTCCGTCGCACTGAAGACGTCTGCAAGAACTATGTCATTCACGAGTTTTCCCGATCCATTCCCTCTAAGCCCCTTTGGATAGACACCATGTCTGCCATGTTTGGGGATCACGTCCAGTGGGATGAGGTGAAGGTGTTCACAGGCAAGGGACGGCCACTGTGTAGGCATCTTTGTCTTTCTTGCGTGCGTGTTTGGAGCTGGTGCTGACGACACACGCCTGTGTGCGCAACATTAGGTCGCCCGGTGCGTACGTGTCCTATCACGGGTCAACCCGCCAAGTACTGCGATCCGAGGACAAACGTTCCGTTTGCCAATGCGGCTGCGTACGACGTGTTGAAAAAGCTGATCGGCAGGGGGTATGTATGGTGTAGTGCGTTGGGGTGTTATGTGGGGATGAATGAGACGAGTGAACGGGAGGGTTCAGGCGAGCGTGGAAAAAGTGGGAATAGGAGTGTGGCAGACGAGGTGACTGCAGAACAAGAGGGTGGGAGTGTAGAGGATGAGGGTCTGGATGAAAGGACTACGAAGCGGCGCAGGGTCGAGGTTGCAGACGGATGAAGGGTGGCTTGTGTGTGCCTTACCGACGGTAATGCCCTTGGGTCATTTTATCGACAGGTATGTCACGGTATTAACAGACGTCACCCGCAGCACTGAATGTGGGCATTCAACTAGGTACCAGGGTGATCTCTTATCCTTGCACAAGGTGTTCTAGACACTTGCCGAAGATGACAGCCAATTCTCACTCGCACTCCTATCTCTGTCCTGTCCACGCATGTCTCCCAACGCAGAACCGGAAGTCGCTCCTGATGATGGTAGAATTTTGGGAATGTATTTTTGACATGTGGGATCGCTTTGCGTACTTCAGAATCCTGGCCCGCACCATCAATGCCACTTTCTGGTGCCCACCTGCTCATCTACACCACCATATGGTAAAATGCCTTCGCGTATGGGACCTGCTTGTTGATGTTATCGAAGATCCCCTCAGTCTTGTGAGTGTTACTTGAATAGTCTCGTTTGTCGTCGGCTTTTCAGCCTTAGTGTGGCATCCTGGATGATGCACGCGATTGATTCATCCCCTGATGACGAACAGCATGGCAATATTTCCTCTACTCTATTGCCTGTCCCCCTCAGATATTATTACTGACCAGGCTCGACTCAGTGCGTTGTACGAGTTTCTTTCGCTTGGATGCGAAAAGTAGGCTCTTCTAAACCTTGACTAGTCGACATTCATCCCTCCGTCGGCTTCGCTTACTCAAGGGTAAGACGTCCGTTGTCTTTGACCTGGCGTTCAAGTGTTTCGCCACCTGATGTCGACGGCGATAATTTGCAGACGAACACCCTTCGGCGCAGTTGCAAAAAGGGTCACCTCCCCCCTGTCAACTAGGAACGCATCCACGTTAAAGGTTTCAGTCGTTGCCGGATTACTATGTCACGCAGATCTAAGCATACCGCTATTCATGTACAATAGAACTACCGAAAGAAACAAGGCTAGAAACAGCAACCTTGATCGAGCATAGATATATGAACTAGGCAACGACACGTTGAATACAACGGCAGCAACATGTCAGGAATAATAAAGGAGTTATGTATGTAGTGGATGGTTTTGGGAAAAAGCCCGGAAGTGGTGTGCCGGGAGTAGTGTGAGGTATGTAGGCATAGAAAGGCTAAACGATGGATAACCATATATTTCTGATGTCGAACAGACATCGTCTTTTCACGTTTCTTAGCCTACTGATAGTGGACCGTGACGTCATCGTCGTTGGCCGAAGCAGTGGCCAAGACTTTACCGTTCCGCTTTGTGTAATAAAGTGTGCCCCCAGCAGGCAAGTAGTAGTTACCATCATGGTCCCGTGCCTTGGCATCCTCGAAAGTAATCGTACCAAAGTTGAGAGCATCGTTACCGCTTGAGAAATCTTCGACAACCCACTCCGCGTCTTGCATACAGAGCGCATGAGAGGATGAGAGATACTGCTCCACATACCCGCCGGTGCTGAGATTGATGACCTTGGTCAAAGCCCTGGTCGCAGAATATGCAGTGACAGAGACTTTGATCCTGTCACCTGCCTTGATAGGAAGGTCGGACTCGTAGGATTGAGCATTGTCTGGATACCACTCGAACCGAGCTATATGCACAAAACAGATGAGCCAGATTAGGCCGTGGATGCACGCCTTAACGGCTCCTTACCTTGAGGAGGCATGCCTGGCGCAAGGTAGATCCCGGTTCCGAGAATGGCTGTACTGCACGAAGGACCGTCGATGCCGACCCAAACAGTGGCAATGGTACCACTTGGACCAGAGACGTGTGGCACAACGAATATGCCCTCAACGTAGTGGAAAGTTCCCTGTTGGAACGAGACTGGATGAGAACAGGCGAGACACGACCTATGACATTGAAACACACGTGACTCTCTTTGCGGGCTGCACCAGCCCAGCCTGAGTTGTATACGACGTTCTGGTTGGTAGACCGTTCGACGTGGTTCAAGGGGTGGGAATGGCGTTGCGCTAGAACCGTAGAAGCGAGCAAACAGCCAAAGGCGAGGGCGCGATTAAAGAGCATGACAGGATTGAGATAACGATTGCCGACGGTTGGTCAAAAGAAAGAGAAAAATCGCTGGCATCGAAGCAGGACCCACATTTTTATACGTTCATCTGATCGCGGTGTAACCGCTGTGTTTCATATTGACCGCGCATATCGCGAGCGATGATGGACCACTTGAACTGTCACCAGGAACCGCAATAACCGGGTTGACAGTTGCGTGTCATGACCTCATCTTGCAGCGACTTGCGGAGCAGAGTCGACCCCGACCCCTGCAGCGATTCCTAGTTTTTGAATCGTCCTGCTGAGGGCATTGGGTAGATAGAGTGCCAGTGACTCCCATTCGTTCGGCGTCACGTCCACCCTCTTCGCATGCGTAGTCAGGATATGGAGCTTCGCACACGTGTCTTGGTGACCGACAGTCTGATGCAAACAAATCTCGGTCGAGCAGAGCGTCATGGCTCCACCCGCTTGCGCCTCATCCGGGTCGTGGATGACCCTGGCGCACGTGGTAAGACTGCTGCTAGAGAGCTCGTCTTGCGTGAATAACTTGGCCAGGACGACACAGGGAGCAGGTCTGTCAGTCGCTTTCGATGGCCAGGATGCGGATACCCTCGGGTGAGAGTGACGAGCGATAGTAGAGCCGTTGTGGCGACTGTACCTCAATGGAGAGTCGTAGTACTACTCCGACTCGATCAGGTTGTTCCCTTTTGTCTTGTTACTTCTTCCTGGTCTCGTAACAACACCGAGCTTCGAGGCCATTTTCTTCGAACTCGGGACGAGCAGCGGTGGTAGTTGACAACGACGCTATTGTGCCATATTCAAGTCATTTAATTTCCTTGTCGCTGTCATTTTGGTCTCGAGGTACGTTTCGGATGAAGTTTCTACACCACGTTGACAGGAGATCCTGATTGGATGAATCACCGTCCCCGAATATCCTTCATCCTGCCTCTTTGGAAGACAATGGCCAGCATGAACATGCATTAAAAGCGGAGTGGTGGGAGCAGCTCCTCGAGCACCTCTTGATACCCATCTCTTTTCTCCACGTCGCTGGCGACTTGTCCACACATTCTCTTAGTCCGATTGTATTCATACCGACACGCCTAGCACTACTCCCGACGCCGTTGTACACATCGAACTCGTCAAGTCATGTTATTCTACAAGACTATCGCTATTTTGTATTGGAGTCACATCGCTGCAACCTTTCCATTAAATGGAAATCTTCACCGCAAAAGAGATGTAAATCCCGCTCTTGTCCCTTCGTTCGGGTGGCAGGCCGGCATCAACCCTGACAGTCAGTAAATCTCACTCATGTCTATGGTGAGCCTGCATAGACATCATCTGCCGCCTTCTAGGTACAGGAAACTGCGATGGCCCCGTGAATGGTACAAATGGAAAACCTATTTTAGTGCCTTGCCAATGTCCCCCAAACTCGACATTCTTTCTCGCTGTTCGTTACACAGTGCTCCATGATTTTAGTGCAAGTTCTCATAGTACCTTTACAGGCTCTCAATAAAAATGTCGCAGCTGGCTTCGTCACCACCAACCCTACCATCATTCTAGCCTTTCCAACAGACAATAGCACTGCTTCCCAACTTTCCCGGCTGAATGCCGCCGCCGTCACATTACAGAATCTGGAAAGTCCTGGTGTTGGATGTCCCCTGTCGTCGACCACTTTCTCTGTGCAGCATAAAGCTATCGTAGCGGGTAGCTCGGATACCACTTCCACCACCACTACAACTACCATCTCCCATTCCGCTCCAGCCGCTTTCAGCCCCAATGCGAACGCTAGTCAAGCGAGCAGCATTCGTTCATGCCCTGCTCGGACATCCCCATCTGCGTTCCCATCTGCATCTCCCTCATCTATCACAAACACCACGTCTTCCAGCAATGCCACCATCCCCACGGACGCACAGATCGCCGCTCTTGCACCGCCATTGGGATGGAAGTCAGGTATTAACCCAGATGGTACGTATATTAACTATCGGTAGAGGACCCCAACCTCAAGATGTCGTATTCAAGGTACTGGAAATTGTGATGGAGCTGTAAATGGTACGAGTGGGAAGCCAGTCCTCATTCCATGTCAGTGTCCACCAGATCAAACACACTACATCTCGGTGAGAGTTACAGTCTCTGAGTCCTGCCCGTCAATCATCTGACTTGTCCACCCAGAATCTCACTGCGAACATCCGTGCTGGACACGTAGTTCTTAATCCCTCCGTTCTGCTTACGTTCCCGATTGATAACAGCACTGCGTCTCAAAACGCTCGTCTCACTGCTGCTGCTGTCACCATCCAGAACTTGAATGGGCCGGGAATAGGATGTCCCCTGGCCGCCACTAATTTGAAAGCACAGTCAAAAGCTATAAATGCGAAAAGCTCAGGCTGAAGTCTCGAATGCACTGTTGCATCTGTTGCAACCATATCTCCTGTAGCATAGTACTCAACCAAATGTATTCTCTCCTTGCCGCGGTTTGCGGGTTAGCGGTCACGTGATAAATCCACGGGTCACGTGATCAAAAGGAAGCGCGGTTTGGTTTCGACCACGAGATGGAGATGCGATTTGGCCTCATAAACCCATGGCTTCGTCGTCGTCGCTCGCGTTGAGCGCGCTCCTTTCGACATTACACACGCATTTGAATGCTCAAACACAATTATTGCCACAGCTGCATTCCCAACTTGGTCTACCTTCCACTGCCCTCGAAGACGAACTCCAAGAACTGCAGCACAGCCTGACTCGAGCGGTCGAGTTACAGATTGACGTACGCAGGAAGCAAGTAGAAGAATGGGAAACGAAATGTAAAGAGGTGGAGACAGGGTGTTCACGATACGCACGCGCCCTGGGTACCAACGCAAAAGTCGCCGGATCGCTCACCGAAATAAAGTCGGAAAAGGTCCTACCGCGACGGCATGAACGTGCCCTGGAGTACCAAGAGCGGCTGCGACAGGTGCGTCGATGGATGTTTTCGATTCGAAGGGACGACGTGTCAACATCAGGATAGGTTTACCACACGAAACTCGAGCAACTAGCGACGTTGACGAATCGACTCAATGCTCTTGCGCGAAATTTGGGATCAACTTACTTCTCCGCAGACATCCTTCGACCGACCGTTTCGGCAGAGGAGGACCCAAATGACCCCAATGCCCTTCGGGACGTTATGCCCGAACGTTTCTCTAAACTGGAGAAGGAGCTAGTACGGGGGAAAGGCGAAATGGTGAGTTGATTACTATATTTCGTGTCCGCGGTTTTCCTGTGGTGTGAGGTGTAGATCCTCTGCACACAAACGGTGGTTAATCGTCTGAGTTGGATCTCTTCATGCAGACGTAGTGGCCGTGCCTCGCGACTCTTGCATTGCGAATGTTTGATCCCGGTGGAACCCAGAGACAACTCCTATTGGGACTCATGTCAGTCGTGACATGCGCATGTCCTGAGTTCTCGACTAGATGAGTTGGCCGACGAACGTCATCGAACCAAATCATCGTTCCCCCTACTTTGTATCCATGTTTGGCGAGAATAACGTTCACTGAAATGTTTTCATTTAGACGAAACGCCTTGCCCTTCTTGGAGATGTGTTCCTCCAAATTGATTGGCTAAACACGGAACTTGGTATCGATCCACCTGAAATCGACGATTCGTCAGCTCTACCTGTTGCTTCTTCCTCGACGCTAGCGGTGCCCGCCTACCCACTCCCGCGTTCGTCATCCTCCAGCAACCTACGAGCTCCGAGTGCAGATCCTTTTCTCGAATCGACCAGCACACCTACTCCTTCAAACCAAGGTAGATCTGACGCTAGACTTCTTTTCCGCTCAGCCTCTCCGACTCCAACATCGCTATCGGAGCTCAATGCAGATCCCGTGCAGGAATTCCGACATGCATTTTCTCGGTTTGTGCAACTTTTGGATTCTTCATCTACACCAGATCCTGTTCCTGCTACCCTTCTCTGTTCGCTGGGGGTCGAACCGACACACAAGATGGTGTTATATGCAGAACAACGATGCTCTGAGTTAACGGAGCTGAAGAAGCGAAGAGAGACTCACATTCAAGCCATGTATGACCAACTAGAATCGCTCTGGAGGAGAATGGGAGTGGATGACGGGGCGATGGACGTATTCGTTGAGGTGAGATACCCAAACCCAGGTGTCGAATTCGTTGCCATATGTTGTTTTTTTCTTTTGCAGGAGAATCGCGGGACGACTCCCCAGGTTATTCAAGCCTACGAGGAAGAGCTGGAGCGTATGATTGACCTAAAGCGGGAACGAATGGGAGAGTTCGTTTCGAATGCCCGGTCCGAGATCGAAATGCTGTGGAATGAATTAATGGCTGGAGAAGATGAGCGTGCAGACTTTGCTGCCTTTGCGGATGGTAGGCACCCTCCCAGAATATGCTGCGGTGCCGGGATGATGTTCATGTTTCACACGCAGATGAGCACACAGAAGATCTGCTGAGCCAGCACGAACACGAAATTGCGCGGCTCAAAACGGAAGTCAGACTCAAGACGCCCATGTTGACATCTATAAAGAAATACTTTGACATATGTGAAGAGGAGAAGGAGTTGGAACGAGCTGCTGGAGATCAGACGCGACTCCTCGGCCGGGGAGGTGGCAGGGATCCAGGCCGGCTACTGAGAGAAGAAAAGATGAGGAAGCGGGTGAGCAAGGAGAAACCAAAGGTTCGTCGTTAGGTCCCACGATTGTTTAATACCTTTTGACCACTCGAATCGTAGCTGGAACAACAACTACTATCGTCTCTTCCCGCATGGGAGCAGGCCAACGGTCGCCCCTTCCTAGTGCACGGGGAAAGTATGCTCCAGATCCTTATGGAGAACGTATCCGCGAATGAACAAGAGAACAAGAAGAAGACGATCACGTCGCAATATTCAGTGCAAGCACTGAATGCGAGCAAATTCTCTGGCCCTCTAACCCGTAGTCGTAGTTTGGAGCCCACCACTGGTAATTCCAACAAAGCTGCGTATGTCCCTGGAAAAACACACAATCCACCTCCAGGGGCTGTCACGCCAGCGGTGAGGCCGGGGTCGTCGATGTCCCAGACTACGACAAAACGACAAAAGCTTGCGGATGGCCGTGCTCAACCCGTGCGGAGGTCGTCCCCAGCAAAAGGTCGCACCCCGAGCGGGCCCGCTTCTGTCCTGCCGAAATTGACCATACAAGCGCCACCCGTCTCGCACGTCATGACGCGGTCGAAACATGCGGATGGATACGCCTCGCTTGGATGGGGCCGCGCGCCATTGACGATGCAGCGTACACGAGCTGTAACGAGCTCCATCGTGACTTCACGCCGTCACGCGAGCGCGGTGAAATCGTACGGTACAAGCTCGATGGGATCGAGCATGGTGCGATCATTGAACTTGGACAAGGGTGGTCGGATCAAACGAGAGAGTTTCAGGCCGCGACCGAGTATCGATGGCGTGAGGGCTGGTGGGGTTACATACCGAGGGATGCCACCGACCGAGGAGGAATGAAGGGGCACGTTTGTTTCTCTTTCTCTTCCTTTTCTCTTCTGCCTTTTCGTTCCTGCGTTCCCGACTACCTTGGAACTCGCTGGCGAGGATGCGTCGCCACAGGTTTATCTTTATCGAATTTTTGTGTGACGAGTAGCCTTTAACCTATCTGTACTTCGTGTAGTATTCGACGATGCCTCAAAGTAGGGACGTTTTCCGTTCAATGCCTTGACGATGCAAGACTTTCTTCGTAGCAACCCGATGGACCACGTACTGCACCAATGGTGAGGGCAAGAACGTGTGATGCACCGTTCTTCTCTGGGACAACATAGTGACATATTGCATACACAAAAGACAAGTTGCTTGGAACAACTCCTGGCTTCTTCTGGTCGATAATCGATGATGATGATGATGATGCCACGATCATATACATCGCTACCGCTGCTAGAGGACCCGAAAGAAGCGTAAGCGATCATGCGTGTAGAAATATACTCTGCGTAGGCTGCGACGAACTAACATTTTTTGTCGAGTCACGTCCACGACCAGTCGAACCGACGAGTAAAAGGGTAGCATGCACTGCCAGGACGCGCACACTTCTGCTTGGGGTACCCAAAGGCGACCATGATATCTGATGGCATGCGTGGACCTCTTGTGCTGACATGCCGTACGAGAGCCTAAAGAGCCGTTACTTCCCATTGTAAGCCGAGCGAACGGGTACAATGGTGCCCCTTTTATTCCTATCCAGTATTGAGATCTCTAGATGTAGACAAGGAAAAGGGCGAGAATGTGGGTTCCTACAATGGGAAGTGACACGACATACGAATGCTGAGAGGCTTGGAGAATATGTGATTGGTCCCCGCGAGGCTGGTAGAATGAATGCCAGTGGGTGGACATGGCCGATTTTTATATCCGAGCGCTTCTCCTTTGGCAGACGGTGAGTGGGTCCCAATCTGAGCAACGTGTTTGTGAAGTGGTCGTGACACCGTGAGCGGAACACCAGGCCCAATTTCAATGAGAAGAGAGATACGCAGCGGAAATGCCTCCGCCGCAAACGGGATATGGACACATACTTAGCCGACCTAGCGGAGAAGTTTTCTAAGCTCCCACTCCGAGGGTAATAATCGGTGAACCAGATCTGCCACATCGAACATCGAGCTTCAAGTTCAACTATCCAGGTCTTTATTAGCTAAACTGGTAGCGTACGCACTACACGCCGCGGGAAACGTGGCCATCCGTTGATGCGACCAGAGTTGTGAAAATGTGGATGCGGAACATCCTATCTAGAGTGTTAGACGTTTTGGGGCGTAGTGTTGATGATCAGTGCTAGAGGCGCTTTCCTTGACACGTAGCTCAGAGTTTGGTTCGATGATAAGACAATGAAAGCTAAAGTGCCGAGCTGCGTGTGGTATAGAGTTGCTAGGGCTAATTGCAAAGTGTTGGGCCGTTTTCGTGGCATCTGGCGCATGTCCATGTTTAGCCTATCAAGGATAGCGCTGGGCTGCGGGGTGGGGCGTGCGCAGCTGGCAACGAGGCCTGGGTCGGATCGAATGGGGAAGATTACAAGCACTGGTCTCACCTATAAAGAGTAGCCCAGGCAACAGACAACGCCCCATCAGACATGGCCGCATACACCCGCGACGAGAGATGGCGCCCGCGCAGAGGAAAGCCATCCGACTTTCGTACTCGCCAGACAGCTGGCAGTTCCTTAGATCCATCGTTTCTTCTAAAGGACCTCGAGACACGAGTGGCGACGGTGTCGGTCGACGCGACGGAGCACGCTTCCGAGCTTGTTCGACTCCGCCACGTCAAACCAGTCGCCTCCTACTCGTGGATCGATGCACCAGTCCCCACCATCGTCGTACCAGGTAAAGCCAAGCACGTGTACCGCTGCATCCCTCACACATCGCCTTCACAATAGGCTCTCCTTGGATCTGGGCGGACGGGCGTCCCCCGGTGAAACAGGTACCGCGCGACGCGGGGGTCCAGTACATCCATCACGACGCATTAAAGATGGGTAACCACTCCCCGATGTTGCCCCTCTTTGCTGCGATTGATGCGATGCACGACGACTTTCCGTACGCGGACCTCGACCTCGTCACCGATCGCAATGGCCTTCGTAAGCTGCTGCGTTACATCGACAACGTACGCACCGAGGACAACTTTCGGATCGACGTCGACTTGGTCGGAAAGACGTGTTTGTTCACGCGCCGGGAGGAAAATGCGACTATCGTTGGGCAGCATACGGGCTACGGCCACGAGTATCTCAAGGCCGCCACCAGAGTCCCGTCGGGCTGCGAGAAAATGGTGGACCATCACCGTATCATCACCTACGTGAGTCGCGACCATGATTCCGAAAGTCCGAGGTTTCGATGAACATGTCGTGTAGAAATTTGGGAGCTTGAATATCTTGCTCGGCTTCACGGCAGATGCTTGCATGGAACCGAAGAATGACGACGACGATCTCCTCGCCTCGTTCTCGTCGTTGAGTCTTGGGGGCACAGCGGACAAGACATCCAAGCCGAATCAATCAGCTTCACCTGCGGGTCTCAACATCAAGCTCACTCCATCCCGTTCACTCGTCCCTCAGACTAACTTGATCGAGGTGAAAACGAGATCTACATTTAGGGAACCGAATTGGAGAGAGATCTATCCCCAGTTGTATCTGTCACAGACCGCGTGGCTGTATATGGCAAAACACACCGGAGGCGTCTTTCAGCCCGTCGAGAAGATTTCGCTCACGGGCGACGAGATGAAGCCCTATGCAGATATGATGGAAGGCTCGCTCGGAAAGCTGAAGAATCTGCTCAAGGCGATATTGAAGGCGGTGCGTGCACAGGGAGAGGGAGTGCCATTGAGCTTGGTGCGCCAGGGAGGGACGCTTTCGCTATGGAAACGCAAGGCGGACAGTGGGAAGCCCCCTGGGGAAGAGATTAGGTCCAAGTTCAGGTGCACCAAGAAGTAACGGTGCTTTGTCGTAATGGCTGTGTGTACTTGTAGTGACCGCACGTTTCAAAGACTAGCCAACATCTTGCCCTACTACGCTCAGAAAATGTCCATCACATCCCAGCCCCCCCTCGACCTCTTGTTCCCCCAAGAGCTCATCTCGTCCGAGGTCACCCAGAAACTGCCCCCAGAGTTGACCGTCCGTGCAATCCCAGCCAAGCGTCGGCCACACTTCTGACCTGCCCCGACAGATCCGCCCCCTCGCGTCCACAGACTACAAACGTGGCCACCTCGACGTCCTCTCTGTCCTCACCGTCGTCACCGACCCCGGCGAGGCCGCCTGGGTGAGCCAATTCCACGCCATGCGCGCAGCCCCCGGGACGTACTACACCCTCGTCATCCTCGACAAGGCCCTTGACCGCATCGTCGCCGTCGGCACCGTCGTCATCGAGCGCAAGTTCCTCCGCGGGCTCGGCAGCGTCGGCCACATTGAGGACATCGCCGTCGACAAGAGTCAGCAGGGCAAGAAGCTCGGCCTGCGCATCATCCAGGCGCTGACGCACATCAGCGAGAATAGCGGGTGTTACAAGACCATCCTGAACTGCAGCGATGCCAATATACGTAAGTCGTCGTCGTCTCGAACACTGCGGCGAGAGAGCGGTGCTCACTTTTTGCGACACGTTTCGCACAGCCTTTTATGAAAAGTGCGGCTATGCGAAGAAGGAAAACGAGATGGTGAGCGTTGGTCGGTTGCGCGTGTCGGTGGTGGGACTAACGTCGAACGCGTCGTTCAGGCCAAGTACGCGCCCGAACGCTCACACGTACCCAGACTGTAAATCCAGTTTCATTCGCTCCTTTCCACATCTGCACACATTTACCCAATTCATTTCCCGCTCATGGTACATAGACGATCCTGGACATTTACTTGCATTCTGTATTATCAGTCCTCTGTAGATTTGCTCGATGGTAGCTTAGTTCTTGATCGAGGTGTGGCCCATCGCAAATGTGTGCATCGGAGGGGAAGAACGTGCGATACATATATAGGCTAATCGCATCCAGGCAGGTCCGCTCATCGGCCACCCTTGCCGCCTTTCATCTGTTGCTTCGAGACCTTTGGTGCAGTGCTGACAGGTGCGCGGGTAGCAGGCTGCAGTAAGAACAAAAGTAGCCCAGTCAGCGACCCAAAAGGTCCTTGAGAAAAGACCGCAACGTACCTTTGCCTTCTTCGATTCTTTTTCCTTCTTCTCAGTCTTTGCCTTTTGGATAGCGGCAAGCCGTGCTTGCGTACGGACGGCGGCAGTTTGGTTCCGCTTGGCGGCGATGGTGGCGAGGTCAGCACCGACGATACCACGTTGGTGTTTGACAGTTCGGCGTGTGCGCTTCTTGGCAACTTCCTCCGTAACACCCTTCTTGTGCATGCGACGGTACACCTGCGTCCAGGCAATCTTGCGAGGGTTTTTGCGTTGGAGGAAGAGTGAAGCGTTCTTGGAGCTGGCGAATCGGAAAATCTAAGGAGGGGAAGAAGGGGGGTTTCGTTGGAACAGAGACGAATGGAACACGAGACGCACCTTGGAGTCTGCGCGAACAAGGAGCTTACCCTTTGAAGGGTAGATACGGTAGCCCGAGAAAGAGTCGATTTCGAGTTTCTATACTCAGAGGGTGGGAGGTTGGTAATGCGTCTCACCACACGGCTGTTACACACGTACCATCTGTACAATGAAGAAGGCGGCGACGCAAAAGAGTCAGCGGCACGACCCAAGATAGCTTGACAAAAGCACGCGTCCATCCAGCGTCCCATCGATTCATCCAGCCACCCAACGAGGAGATTTCGATGTCTCCGTGCCGGAAAAGAGATGGAGAGATCCTGAGGACGCTCCGTGCCACATACGAGCGTAAATTCGAGCCTACCTTGCTGGATTTGTGGGGACCTTGTCGATTCTGTCGGATGGACGAGGGGAACACCAGACATTGGGCGGGGATTCAACCTCGGAGTATGCCGATCACAAATCAGGAAGTTCCGAGGCTTCCGATCCTTAGTCGCTCATGAACACAACGAGTTGATATCTTCACTCGACATCCAGCTTGGCGATATTATCGGCACCGGTCTTCCACGAGAAACCTATTAGTATGTAAGGAAACGGTAGACGAATAGGCGAAGCTTTCCGGCACGGTTCATGAGGAGGCCCGACAGCTATTCGATTTCCTGTCCGCTAACCGTGATATTGTCCTGGAGATACATATAGGACGTGGAGGACGTCCCGTCAAGTTCTGCTGCCTTTAGGTGGTTAAACAATGTGGCGCGTGCCAAGTCCAGAGTGGCAACACTCAGGCTGGTGCCTGCCAGTGATAATGGGAACCTGGTAAGTACCCATTCAACTGGGCTCAGGACTCCACCGCCTTTGAGATGGCAAATTCGGGAACCGTGTGTCTCGAACGGTCTCGTAACATTGCAGCTACATCGCATTCAATGAACGAAATGTAGTCAGGGGTAATATCCTCTACTCCTATGCGTCCTCGGGAAAGGATTTGCTCGACCCAACTGTCAGAGGACGTTTTCTAGTATGTAGCTTCCAATTTTACCAGAAGATAAATAGTATTTATAAATAGAGACTGTCCCATTATCCGCATGGTTGTACATATCATGGATATCGGTGATGGATGAACATTGTTCTTACCCAGAGGCTGGCTTGTAACTGTACATTGGTCGTCCACACCACGTCAATTACACTCGTGAGATTGCGGCCTTTTCGCTGTGGTCACCGTTGGACGTCTCTAGATGGACTCTCGTCTCTTCGTTTTCGACCCCTTCTAACCCTACCGCGAAGCCAGGACTGAACCTGATCGTCGAGGCTGCCGTCATGCTGGTATCCTTGTCCCATGACCTCCCCGACAGCACCCGAAGGATCAGCAACTGCGGCGAGATACACTACGAGTATTTCAGCTCAACTCCCGATCATTCAGCAACAGGCCACGTACCATCAAGAAGACATACACGGGCAGAAACGCCGACGACGTCGCACTGCCGGTGCCCAACGCCACCAAAAAAGCAACTCCAGAGAGCGTGTATGGAAGCATGGACTCGACGACCAGCGTGACGATCGAGAAGTAGAAAGACGCTTGATCGCGTCCGAGGTGTTCCCGGACCCTCCGGCCATGCTGTACCAGGCGGTAACATATCATGCACGTCAAAAGTACGTTCAGGAACACAGAGGTAGCATAATACGCGAGGCCGAGTTGGGAGGCGACGCAGGCGAAAAAGTTGCCCCCTGGTGCACTGCTGGTCCAGTCGACAAAGATTCCCAAGACTAGGTGGACACGAAGTGTGACGATCACTAAGGATGAGGTGGAAAATGCATGCTCACCGAGGGTAGACAGCCACAGGAAGATGGGGAGTACGATGGCGCGGTAGCTACTCCAAATGATCCGACAGCGGTAGATCTGGATTGAATGAATAAAATGAGAACACGTTTTAACATCCCTCGTGCATGCCCTACCATGAGGGCATCTGTCATCAGTTGCAAGACGATGACCCCCGTCGTTCCCCAATCCATGTACCAAACCGAGATGTACATCAAAAAGTATGCGTCAGCACCCCCAGGGTAGTTGGAGTATTCCAACCACATTTTCTGGCAGAATATCGCCGACGTGACTACCCATACGCTAACCGAGAAGAGCATCATGCTACTGAAGAGCGCATAAAATATGTTGGATTTCTTGCACCCCCTTCTTGATTTGCCGAGCAAGATACGCATGGTCTTGAAGAAGAGGACCAGCTCAACGCCTACACGAGCGGATTCGATAGCACCGCATGATCCACGACAGTAGACTCACCATATAGGATGTTTTGTATGCTGACCCCAATGTAAGTCGAATTCTGGAGCGGGGTAGCATTCGACACTAGGGATGCCAGGGGTTCGGATGCGGACATGGTCCCAAGAGAACAGCAGTCACCTCGTTTCCAGAGAGTGCGCCTCGTTTATTTTATATACCACGAAATATTCTTGACGCTCGCAGGCCGTGCTTGGCCTTAATGTCTACTTCAAGACCATGATCGGTGGTGGGCGTATGGAGCAGCCACCATCCAGTATCCGCGTGGCGGTGTTCATGTACGCGGGAACGGAAACTTTGTGCACGATAGCAAATTTAGAACACACATGCGGTCGTGCACCTGGGCTGGGATATGACCAACGTCAAACAGTGACTCCGGGTACGCCGCAGAACCAGTCGAGCCTAACGCCCTGTGGAAAGGCACGCGACCTACAGGACCACGGAAGTCATGTCCCCAGGCAAGGGGGGAAAAGAAGGCAAGTCACATACATCGTACAACCACACGTTCGCGGGATGCATCGCACTCGTACTTACCACCGCCCATCTCCAATGCAGAATATGGAGCATCTATTGGCTCAGTTCACGAGCGAGCTCGCCTCAATAGACAGGCCAACCAAGGCCACCCGAGATGGACGACCAATAATAGACAGTCCATCTTTCCGATATGATCGCTGCAGTTATAGCATCTTGGAAAGGCGGTATCGCGCTGATGTTAACGTACACGAGTGATCTCTTCGTGTATGTCGTCTCTTGCTGTTCGTCTTGTCTGTGATGCGCTGGCGATCAACACGCCCTATGAAAACTTAGAGGAAAACCTTCTTTGACCAATACGTCATCACATCATGATATTCGGTCGATGGTCACCCTGGCTGAAAGTGCTGAGTTAGCAAGTATAAATCCCAGCATGGGACTTACCTGCAGCAGTGTCCATGTAGCCCGGTTTTTACGCACCGGACAGCTCCTCCATGGGAACTTAATGATCAGTGCCTATGTACTAGGTGATCTCTTTCAGCGAGACGATCGTACACCTATCATGGAATTTCTAGCCCGGAGCCGCAAATATTCAGACATGAGCTGTTACACTGTAAACTCGCTCGTGTTCTATTTCCCAGAGATGCCAGTTCGAGGGGTTAATGGCGCCACTGACATGTCGATTTTCACGAGTACGTCGATGGTAAGTAAACAGAATAACAACTTGTCGGTACTCACTCATGTTGTAACATGGGTGGCTCCACTCAGAAGCCGGCGGGTTGATGGCACCGCAAATACAACTTCGTGATGTTTAGTCGAACAAGTCTTTACTCCTTTCCCGGATCGTTGACGTTTAATTTAATGATAGGCTTGCTTAAAAGAGCCATGGAGGTGACATTTGAGGTCGAAGTTATCAGCAAGTGAGCATATTCGTGATATTTTCCCGCTACTAACGTACTGCAGCCCACTGGATGCACACGCATTACTTGACCTCAAAGAATCTGTCAGTCAAGAGTACAGATCACACACTTCAACATAGGCAGCATATCCTCTCCATCGTCGACACGACCGCAAATGAGGGTTCGCATCCCTGTGGTAAGCTCAGGAACTCTTGGGAGAATTATGCCCCGGGATGGTTTCATGACCTGGCAGCCACATCACGCTTAACGACTTGTCGCACGAAAGGACGTGTTATCTACCGCTCAAGTCTGGTACATCAGCAATTGGGGATAATGATAATGAACCCAATACTCCTCATCAGAATTTAACGCAGGGGCAGAGATCAGATCTTCTGGTTCATCAGATGTCAGGCCACAGTCGAAATTCTCAACGGCCTGTGAAAAGATACTAAGCGACAAGTAACACGACAGACTTGACTTGGTCAATGCAACGTCACCATGCTGTAAACGATGGTCCAAATGATCAGAATTTGATTGGAGATTTGAGGTACACACTACACGCCGTAGATGTTATGGTTCCACAGTCCTGGGACTCCAGAACTGCGGGGTTTGCTTTCTCGCCAAAGCCATCATATCACGTACAATGTCTTTCTCTTCCGACGGGGAGTGCTATATCACTCCGCGGTCGGCTGTTCGTACCCCCTCGTTGTCAAGAGCAGGATAAACACCTGCGAGTCCACATTGCGTGATTGCCGCGTCCGCAATCCCTTGGATGCGAAGGCACCGGTCGAGATCACACAAATTTCCTTTCAAATGGAGGCACGGTGTCCCTGAAAGATGAATCATGGATGGATTGCGATCTAGCCGACAGAGCGCGGCCTGTTTGTGTACAACTGAATGCCCACACTCGAAGCTACACTGGTGGGACCTTCACCTTTCCCTGTCCGTCCGGAAGGTACACCCTCGACAAAGTCCGTACGTGTATTCTTGTCCCAGTGCTATCTAGCCATTGTAACTCCGAAGTGACGCCTGGGCTGAAATTGATCGTCGATTCAGGTTGTCTTGATCCATCAATGTCCCATACGCTCTTCGTCAGAACTCGAAGGATCAACAACTGCGGCGATATACACTACAATATGTGGGCCAACATGGTAGTCAAGAGAGTGAGGGAGACCACGTACCATCATCATATAATACACACAAATGAAGGCCACAGATGTCGGGCTCCCCATGCCCAACGACACTATGAAGGCAATTCCGGAGAGCGTGTATGGGAGTACAGACTCGACGACGAGGGTGACGATGGCGAAGTATGGAGAGGCGAATTCATGTCCTAGATGCTCCCGGATATGCTTTCCATGTCGCACAATACGATAACATATCATGCACGTCAGAATCATGGTCAGAAACACGGAAACTGTGTAATATGGGAGACCGTATCGGGAAGCAACGCAAACGAAAAAGTTTCCGCCTGGTGAACTGCTGGACCAGTCGACCATGACTCCCAAGACTAGGTGAATATGAAGATGAGAAGGCGTCAGGCCATCACAAGGGTGAGTGTAGCACCATTGCTCACCGAGAGTGGACAGCCACAAAATGCCGGGAATGATGATTGCACAATAGCTGTTCCATATAATGCGACAACGGTAGATCTGGGAGTCAATTAAATGGGTAAACGTTCTGACACCCTTCGTGCATGTCCTACCATGAGGCCGTCCGTCATCAATTGCAGGACGATGACTGCGGTCATCCCCCAATCCATGTACCAGACAGAAATGTTCGTTCCCCAATATGCGCCGGGGCCCCCTGGAAAGCTAGAATCTAGCAACCACATCTGTTCACCGAATATTGCTTGCGCGGCTACCCAGATGGTGATCAAGATGACCATTATGGTGCTGAAGAGCACATAAGCCAAGTTGGATTTCTTATGCACTCCTTTTTTGCTCAGCAGGATACGCGTGGTCTTGAAATAAAGGAGTAGCTCAATGCCTGTACAAGCAGACTGTCAAGTCTGCGTCGTCTGGGGGTACGCACCGCGAGACTCACCATACAGAATGTTCTCAACGTTGATCCCAACATAAAATGCATTTTGGAATAAGCTCGAATCAGATACGGGATTCGAGGATGTCGGGGGGGGTCTGGTCATAATTCCAAGAGAAAAAAAATCATTCTGAGAAATTTGAGAAAATCGACCCGACCAGTTTTTATATCATACGAAATTCCTGGGCGCTATATGCAACGATATCAACCGTGCGGTGCGCACTGTAGCTGGTTACGATGCGGCACGATGGCGGCATGGTACGAGACTGTCAGGGTCGCTGAGAGCGTTCTCATGGGACCCCGAGAAAAAGAAACACTACACGCACCAGAGTCGGACACGCTCGCGGGAATCTATAAGATAAACGAGCCAACAACATACCTACCATCCCACGCCTCAGACATGGACGCATGCTCCTCGTTCATCCATGCAGCGTAAACAGGCACGCGATAGGAGGAAATGCGGATGAAAAACACTCCGAATTTCCCGACAGGAAAGCCCCTATAAGCATTGTGACTGGAGTACCAACCGACGGACAGACGAGAGACATTCTCATGAGCTTGGTAGGAGGACTTAGGCCCAAGCGGGCAATTGTAACTATAGCTGTATAGCCTGCGCCCTCTCCCATAAGAATGGTACTGCAAATTCTGCTCTAATCGCTTACATCCCAAGTCGTAGGTCTTTGCCCGGCTTCGGCGACATGAGCAGATAAGTCGTCCATTCCGTTTGGTGAGAAGGGGGCGTGTAGGCGAACAACGCGCCATGATTGTGCAACAAAGATGGTGAGTAACGAAACCGCGCAGCCTACGCATTCGGCGTAACGAGAAAAGGCCGAATCGGATTTCTCCGAGGTACCTCGCTTACAGTTTCTTCCACCATGCTGCCCTCGATTGCGCCCAGTTCTCGCAAGCAGCAATCATTTCTGTAGTTGTGCTTGGTCAATTAGTCAATATATCGTGGCTCCGGCCTGTCGCAAAGATCGAACATGATTGTCAAGCCGGGTCGCTCGAGCGTGTCCTTGTCCTATACCCCCGTGATGACCCAAAGAATCGGCATCCGAGGTGATATGTACAACGTGTCGCGCTCAGCCTAACGAGTACTATAGATAGGTGGAATACACACAAAAAGGCGCGTACCATCATGAGAAAATACACAGACGAACGCCACGGACGTCGGACCGAAAGGTTTGCATTGCATGAGCAGTTTGCATAAGCGGTGCTACAATACAGACTTGACGACCAGGGTGGCGACGGCAAAGTACAGAGACGCGTATTCGTGTCCAAAGTGCTCCTGGGTCTTCTTCCCATGCCACACTATAAAGTAACGTATCATGCACGTCAAGGCTGTGATCAGGAACAAGGAAACAGTGTAATATACGAAACCGAGTTGCAAAGCGACGCCGGTGAATAAATGGCCGCCCGGTGAACTAGTGGTCCAGTGGAACAAGACTCCTAAGACCAGGCATGGGGTGAGGCAATCACAAAGGGTAGTTCATAAGTGATGCTCACCGAGGGTCAAAAAGCCTGAGACGGGCATGGTGGTGATGCGATAGCTATTCCATATAATGTGACAGCGGTAGATCTAGAACCAAGCGGATGAGCACACTGAACTGACATCCTCGTGCATGTCCCACGATGAGGCCATCCGTCATCAGCTGCAGGAGAATGACCGCCGTCATTGTCCAATCCATGTACCAAACCGATACGTATTTCGTCCAGTACAGGACAGGACCCTCTGGAAAATCAGAGTCTAACGGTCACATTTTTCAACTGAGGGACTACACAGACGGTGACGACAACTTACAAGACTATCGTGCTGGTGAAGTGCGCAGAAGATAAATTAGACTTTTTACGTGCCCTTTTGTTGCTGAGCAGGATATCTATGGTCTTGAAGTAGGGAATTAATTCAATGCCTGTACGAGCGGTCCGATAGGTCCTATCATACCTTGAGCGTGTCAGGGAACTCACTGTACAGGGTGTTCCCCATGTAAAACGAGTTTTGGAATAGATCAAATATGGCATCCGAGTCCGAGGTTCAAGTTGTGGCCATTGTGAGATCATCCTCACGCCGAAGAATTGAGCATATCCGCCCCATCGATTTTATATTACGCAAAGTCTCTCCAAAGGCGTGCTGCGAGACCTACGGGGTGGAGAATGCTGCTCCCACCAGGTTAAACGTTCTGATGTGATCTAGAGGACTGAGCGATGAGCTCATCAGCCGTCACGTACAAGCCCTCAGTGACACCGTGCCAGGTGTACCAAATCCTCCCATATGCCCGAGCCCATGTCGTGACTCTGAAGAAAAATGAACACAGACAGATGAGATGAATGTAAGTGCAACTTTGTGTTAGGACCAAGGTATCGTTTTCAAAATAGGAGAGGCGCTGTGAAATGCGTACAAACTTACCAGATTTAAATCCCCAGTATTACTTACACAAGTCTTTGCTTCTCTACGCTGCGATAAGAGAACGTAGCTAGTAGTAAATATAGTAGATAGAATTAGAACAGGACTGACTAACTGTGACACATGACACGTGACTGGTTGCCTGGTCACTGCCTCGTCTCCGCCGCGCAGTCAACCACATCCCGCTGCTAGCGCGGCAAGTAGAAAACACATTCGTCCCTTTCTTCCTCGCTCACCCGCTCCCTCTCAACACGCAGAGTCGCCATGTTCGTGTGTCGTCACATTCATGGCCATACCCTGTCTAATGTCCCACGCCAACCTCCCCAAACCCTAGGTCTGAGCCTTACGACCCCTACCTCCCTCGCAATGGTTCCTCCTCGAACCCCTCAGGGTCCCAGGGCAATGCGAAAACCGCTGCCATTCAACAACAAATCGATGATACCGTCGGTATCATGAGGGAGAACATCACAAAGGTCGCCGAGAGAGGCGAGCGCCTGGATTCACTCCAGGACAAAACTGGTCAGTCTCATTCATATCGCAATCCATTCGGGCTCATATGGCTCTTCCCAGATAACCTGGCAGTCTCGGCCCAAGGCTTCCGTCGTGGGGCAAACAGAGTACGCAAGGTGAGTATCATCGTTCCTTTCGTATCATCTCACGCTCACTTTCCTTAGAATATGTGGTAAGCTTCTTTGTTCCATTGTTCGGTACCTTTTCTCACTTGTGGTGGCACCAGGTGGAAGGACATGAAGGTGGGTTCGTGTTGTCGTGCAAGACAGGGGTACTGACTCTGGCTCTAGATGCGTATCATTATAGGCCTCGCAGTGGCCATCATCATCGTTATCATTGTTGTCAGTATCGTCAAAGCAACACATCACAAATAGTCGTCTGGTTGTTCTGTACCCAGCTACATGCCCTCCACTACTGATGCTTGTATGACACGTCTTCCTAATTTCGCTCTGTTCTCCTGTGTCTAGTATTGCGGGTTCGTCCAACGGAACGTTGGATGAGTCTGGACTGTCGATACGTTGTTGTGACCCCACTAGTTTTTTGAATGAAGACATGTGTTATTCCCACGCGTGGGTTGCGAGTAATCTTTGCAACTTGTTCTTGACCTTTCTCAACGACTTACTCTATAACGTTTCTTGAATCCTTCTTCTCTATTTCTTGGCTTCCGTGCCCGCGTCCCTCCTTTATCGCCACGTTAACTCCATCCTACATGCCAGAATGTCCGCACAGGGCCACAAACAATCTGCTTCCGTGTCTCAGAACCACAAAGCCCAGCTTGCTAATGCCTATAACGAACTGGGGAAGGAGCTCGCTTCCCAAAAGGTCAGGGTCATAGGTAATTACACCCTCGGAAAAGTCATCGGAGAAGGCAAGTCTTCCTAACCCTATGACAGGCACTCGCAGACCTGATAAGATCCTCAACAGGTGCCTACGGAAAAGTGCGCATGGGCACGCATCGTCTGACATCGACCCGCGTCGCCATCAAGCAGATTCCAAAAGCAATGTCTGCCTCTCTCACCCGCGAAATACATCACCACCGCCAGCTCCACCACCCGCATGTTACCCAAATGTACGAAGTCATTGCTACCGAATCACACATATGGATCGTAACAGAGCTCTGTTCTGGAGGAGAGCTCTTTGATTATCTCGCTGAAAAGGGTCGTTTGTCCGAAGATGAAACAAGAGTGATCTTTGGCCAGTTGTGTCTCGCCGTTGCCTACCTGCACGACAAGGGCATCGTCCATCGCGATCTCAAGCTGGAGAATGTGCTGTTGGATGAACGGTGTCGCGTCAAACTTGGGGATTTCGGGTTCACGCGTGAATACGAAAAGGGCATGTATATGGAGACCCTTTGTGGTACCACTGGCTATGCCGCTCCGGAGGTACTGCAGGGTAAGAAATACCTTGGCCCAGGTGAGCGGCGGTCCACCTTTGTTATATAGCTTGCTCAATACCAGACAGAGGTGGACATATGGTCTATGGGCGTCATTCTTTACTGCCTTTTGACCGGCACCTTACCATTTGATGATGATGACGAAGCTGTCATGAAGGAAAAGGTTATTAAAGGGGAATTCGAAGATCCCGAGTGGTTGTCCAGAGGTTCGATACTTTTGTTACTTCTCGAATTGACCTTTACTGTTTCTCACAGGCGCTCGTGACCTGCTTCGGGACATTTTACAGACTGATCCGTTGAAGCGCTTGACGATTCCTCAGATTCTGGTATCCCCTTGGTTTACCTCGCGTACCGCTGCCCTTTCTACTGCTACGGAAACCGAGGATGACATCCCTACGTCGCCGTCACCTGCCCGTACTGGCTTCTCGTTGAGCGTCAAGCCCACTACGGGCGAGGCAAGAGCGCAGGATTCAGAGCAAGTCATATCATCGACAACCTCTCTTACTTCAGAAATGACTTTCCTCTCTGCTTCCTCCGAGCTTTTACCGTCCACAACTACGATCCCTGATGATAATGCATCTGATGCGTTCCGAGATTCTTCCAGGTTTACTCCAATCCAGATACAACCCAGCCCGAGCCAAACGACAATTACTAAGAGCGACCGAGGGTCGAAAGACACAAAGATCTGGCAGCCTGAGACCGTGGTCGAAGAAGAGGGGAATAAAGATAGGGCCGAGGAGAGGACACCATCTTTCACGCTTTCGAACCCCACTCGAATCCCACCATATCCAACTCGCACGCCTGCTCGCACGAAACGCCGTTCCATATCGTCGACACTTTCGGATGGTAACGGCTCACCGCCACGTGACAAACCCCTTGCACCCCTTCCTCCGCAGGACTTTGCGAGTCTTCTAGGCGCACCGGCTCCGATCGTCTTTTCGACCCCATCAGAGCGCGAGTTACTAAATGCCCTGAGTAAGATGGGCTTTGACACCGCTCAGATCGTGCATTCCGTTATCTCGGACGCCTGCGACTCGGCAGGAGCACTCTGGTGGATGTTAATGCGTAAACATGAGAAACGGATCTTTGGCGAGGTTCGAGCTGTTTCAGAGCCTTATAGTGAAGAAGTTGGGGAGGGCTCAGAATCCAGGCGGCGGAAAGAGAAGGAAGGCGAGCGACCTACTGGCTCTCGGAAGAGAAACAAGCTTAGTGTTGCGGTACAAACCGACGAAGCTTCTCATGTGTCTTCCCTTCCGGCGCTCGCTCTTGTACCACCTACCCCAACGGTTAGTTCGGCTGCGCGCCCGACCACCCCTCCCCGTGCAAAGTCCCCATTTCTGTCGCCTTCGCCGACTACGAACGAGTCTTCTGTACGCTCAAATCAATCCACGCCGAGTGGGAGCCAGAAGGGGATTGAGAGCAAGGATAAGGACCTACTACTCAAGTTGAAGAGGGATGGCAAGGTTCGCTCGGGAAGTGTTAGTATTATGCAGCGAGCCACGACGGCCCTCGAAGCGGCCGGTCTTGTTCGCAAGAAGTCGACAGAGGCGGTCAAAGACCAACGTGAAGGTCAGCGGGAGAAGGAGAAACCACGGGAAAATGAAAAGCCGCCACCTGGAGACGATCCCCGTTGCTCGCATGGCAGTGGCGGTTCGTCTAAATTGACTAAATCGCCACCGGTGAAGGCGAAGGATATGGTATCCCCATCTTCTTCGCCTCCTTCCGATTTACCTGCCATACCCGGATCTCCATGGGTAATGGCGGGTGGTCAGTTGTCACCATCCGTCGGGTATGCGCCAACTCCCGCGAACTCTCCAGGCGACACTTTAAGTTCCCTTCCGAATTACACGGAGAAGGGAAGAAGGGTTGTCGCTCCCAACAGGAACCGAGCAAGCTTATTGTCCGCGTTTCGCCTCTGGTTTCAAGAGGATAAGAAGGGTAAACGAAAGGAACCTGTGCAATCGCTACCGCAGGATAGCTACCGCGGGTTACAGTATTCCCGATCCATGGTTATCCCGCCCCCTTCCCCCATATCTCCTTCCGGTAAGAACACTGTCAAGCGACGCGCGAGTGGAGGTGGACGGGGTCGTCGTGTTAAACGTCACTCTACTTCGTCTCGTCGCTCTAGTAGCGTCAATTCCCGCAGGTCGTCTTGCAATTCTGGCCAGATCTTCACGATCGAGCAGCCGCATACCCTTGATCAGATTCCTTCCGTCCAGTCTTTTGGTGCGGAGACACCCAACTCTGAGAGGGGTGATCACTCCTCACGACCGTCATCTGTGCGCAGTTTTACCCCCGGTGGTGTTCCTCGACATCGCAAGTCCCCGTCCGTGGGATCAAATGGGTCAACATACTATCGCACCTCGTCGCCACTCCCAAAATACAATCACCGTAGGGCGGGGTCTTCCTCCTCCACGCGTGCCGTAAGACATATTCAAAGTACAGCTGCAAGTTCTCGCCCCATCCATCACCGCTCGAGTTCGGCCGCTTCTTCAGTACATTCCCTGTCATCCTCACGACCCACGTCATTCTACGAAGCTTCCGAAGGTGAGGCGATACGAACGGCCTCACCATTTAAAGGATACCCTTCCAGAAAGTCATTAGACGATAGCACTCCCAGACGCAGTGCAGGCACGTTTATCGCTCAGAAGCGCCTCACGCCATTCTCTAGTTCGCATAACTCTGGTTCGTTAGGGCGTACGTCCTGGAAGAAGAGTTGGGGACATGAACCTCCTGGCTGGCAGAGCCGGAGCACTCATCTTCCTGTCGAAGTTCTCGCCATATCACCAGCGCCAGATATCAGGGACGTGTTCAATGTTGGACGACCCAGCCTGAGCATGGGAGATGAGAGCGACTGGGTGGACGAGGATGATGACATACCTGAGTTCGCGGGTGGACTGGGTCAGATGCCTGGGAGTTCGACGAGCTCAACCACGAGTTCATCGTATGTGGCTCTGGAGTCTCCGATTCCGCTGGTAATGTCGCCACCCCCGAGGAGCCATGCCGGGCACTCAAAAGCAGGGAAGGCTCGTGTAAGCTCTGCTGCTGGCATTGTGGGGAGACAGAGAGGCGGCCATTCACCGGTTGGGAGGTCCTCCCCTGCTCCAGGACAAGGCGATGTGATACTGGAAGCGCCGGAAGCAAGAGGTGGACGATGGCAACTACCGATGGCCCGAGGCCCTGCTTTTAAGCATGCAATCCAAGAAGAAGACGAAGATGAAGAAGAGTAAGATGGGAAGAGGTATGCGCCATTAGCTTATCTGGTTTATGGTCGTAATTGTTCTTCTGTTCCGGTGCAGCTTCCTCTTGTTTCTGGTTTCTAGTTGGACTTCCTTCCACTCTATCATTTACATTGCTATTTCGCTGATCACCGACCACTTGTGGTCCCTCACGTACTCTATCCCGGCATTGCATTATTTTTTTTTCCGCATCTTATTTCATGGGCTCATTCCGGTACTGGTTACGGGTTTTCATTTCGGTTGTGATTCCTTTGTTGCTGCGAGAGAAGTGTTCTATGGGCATGTTGTGTGTACTGTGTATATACCCCAGCCTGTTTTCTCTCCCTATACCCTGCTACAGTAAAGAATGTCACTTGCCACTGGCAGTAGTGGTCATATCCGTTGCCTGTGAGGGCAATGCACACCACTACTAATAGCAGGTGTGTCAGCACATTGGTCGAACTTCAGTCAATATCCACGAATGGTCTTCGGTGCTGCCTTATCGAACACAATTGCAGTAAGCGGAGAAGCAGGCACGCGACGAACTTGCTAACGGTACTAGTGATTGTGTGATGTGACAAGTCGCGTGTGTCACATCACGTGCAATCACACTGTTACTGCGCGAGCACGTCTCTGCCTTCAACTCTTTTCACTCATGGCACGCGGGGCCACTTTCGGGTTGTCGTCAAATGGTCGCGGGCGTGGAGGACGCGGAGGACGCGGCGGCTTTCGTGGAAGCACATATTATCGCGGGGGTCGTGGCAGAGGAAGAGGTGGACGCGGCGGTGCATCCAACGGAAACGGATCAGGGAAGGGACCTGCGCCGCAACGCGACGATGACGGCACGCAGCTCGCTGAGCGATTCGAGCAGGTCCGGCTCAGCGACGAGATCGACGAGAAGTTCGGGTTCGCACGGCTGCAGGAGGGCGGACGGAGAGAAGGCTGGCTCATCAATATGCATCCGACGTTGATCAAGGACGCAGAGTATCCTGGGGGAAAGGCTGCGGTTGATTTTTACTTCATACAGGACGACGGCGGGTCGTTCAAATGCACAATGCAATATGAGCCCTACTTTTGTATCGCGTGCAAGGTGGGTGTTTGGCGTATGTGGTCTGGATGGATGTGCTGACGCGTGTGGTTGTCACCTTAGAGTGGTTCGGAGGCGAGCGTCGAGGAATGGCTCATGAAGAGGTACGAAGGCGTCATCTACAAGATCGTACGTGACCGAAAGGAAGACCTCAAATTGCCGAATCATTTGATGGGACACCGGAGGCTTTATCTTCAACTATGCTTTAGAAACGTCTCAGATCTCCTTACCGTGAGGCGCGACATTGCTCCGCTCGCGCTTGAAAATGGTGCCAAACGGGACGCTGTCGATGCCTATGCGGAGGTCGTCAATGCCGCTGCGGGTCCCAATGCCAACATGGAACTCGAGGGCGAATGGGCGGAAATCGGCGGGAGTATCAACGGTGGCAGCTACAGGGACAGGGACCCTCGCGAATGTATCGTCGACATACGGGAATTCGACGTACCCTACTACTTGCGTGTGGCCATCGACAACGAGCTGCGTGTTGGGTTGTGGTACGCTGTGACGTTCGACGCTGGGCAACCCAAATTTTCGCAGATCCCGGAGCGTGTCAAGCGTGCGGACCCTGTGGTCATGGCGTTCGATATCGAGACGACAAAGGCACCACTCAAGTTCCCTGACCAGGAGATCGACCAAGTGATGATGATTTCGTACATGGTTGATGGTCAAGGATACCTCATCACGAATCGCGAAATCGTGAGTGAAGATATCGAGAACTTTGAGTATACCCCCAAGGAAGGGTATGAAGGGCCGTTTATCGTGTACAACGAGAAGGACGAAGTACGTTGTCCGTCCATGGTGACTACATTGTTAACTGGTACTGACTTGGCTACTATAGGTTGCGACGATCACTAAATTTTTCGAACACATTCGAGAAGTAAAGCCTACGGTCATTGCTACGTTCAACGGTGATTTCTTCGATTTTCCGTTTCTTTGCACGAGAGCCAAGGCCAGTGGTATCGACATGTTCGTCGAGACCGGCTTTGCAAAAGATTCAGAGGACGAGTTCAAGAGTCGTTCTTGTGTCCATATGGACTGCTTCCGATGGGTCAAACGTGACTCATACCTGCCGCAAGGCAGTCAGGGTTTAAAGGCGGTCACGACAATAAAATTGGGGTATAACCCAATCGAGTTGGATCCCGAATTAATGACGCCGTGCGTTGGCCGGGTTCTTGTCAGCGCTCACACTAACAATTAGCCATCAGATATGCGATGGAGCAGCCTCAAGTTCTTGCTCAGTATTCCGTCTCCGATGCCGTGGCGACTTATTACCTCTACATGAAATATGTACACCCATTCATCTTTTCGCTGTGTAACATCATCCCACTGTGTCCAGACGAGGTCTTGCGGAAGGGAAGTGGAACGCTCTGTGAAACATTATTGATGGTACGTGGACATGGGAATACTGCTGGGATTTCTCTTACGCACCGATCCAGGTGGAGGCGTACCGGGGGCATATCATCATGCCCAATAGACACGAGGATGTTCACCTGAACATGTTCGAAGGACATTTGCTCGCCTCCGAAACTTATGTTGGAGGACACGTGGAAGCACTAGAAGCTGGCGTTTTCCGCAGTGATATCTCCACGGATTTCAAGATTGTCCCTGGGGCTGTTCAGAAGGTCGGTGGTAGACTTTTGCACCGTCTCGCCCACGCTAAATACTAGTACGAAGCTAATCGACGATCTCGACGCCGCTCTGGCCTTCCACATTGTCGAGGAATCAAATGAGTCTTTGGAGAACGTTACCAACTACGACGAAGTCAAGTCCCAAATTCAATCCACTCTCGAGCTCATGCGAGATAACCCCAGGCGGACAGACAAACCACTGATCTACCACCTCGATGTTGCCGCTATGTACCCCAACATCATGTTGTCGAATCGGCTACAGCCTGACTCTATGATTGATGAGTCGGTGTGCGCAGTTTGCGATTACAATCGGCCAGGGAAGAAGTGCGACCGAAGACTTGAATGGGCGTGGAGAGGCGAATTCTTCCCCGCGCACAGGGATGAGTATAACATGATTCGGCACGCGCTGAACCAAGAAACTTTCCCTCCCAAGAAACCTGGAGGACCGCAGCGGAAGTTCGTCGACTTAACGGAGACTGAGCAGACGGCTCTGTTACACAAACGACTCGGGGACTACTCTCGCAAAGTGTACAAGAAGATCAAGGATACGAAGGTCGAGACACGTGAGTCTATAGTCTGTCAGCGGGAGAATCCGTTCTACGTCGATACCGTGCGCCGTTTCCGTGATCGGCGATACGAGTACAAGGGGCTTCTCAAAACGTGGAAGAAGAATCTTGACGCAGTTCTAAGCGAGGGCCGCTCGCTGGCAGAGGTAGACGAGGCGAAGAAGATGATTGTGCTCTATGACTCGTTGCAACTCGCTCACAAGTGCATTCTCAACTCGTTCTACGGGTACGTGATGCGTAAAGGTGCACGCTGGCACTCGATGGAGATGGCAGGAATCACGTGTCTCACGGGCGCGACGATCATTCAGATGGCTCGTGCGTTAGTGGAGGAGATTGGGCGTCCTCTCGAGCTGGACACGGATGGGATTTGGTGTATGCTTCCTGGCGTGTTCCCGGAGAACTTCAAGTTCAAGCTGACTAGCGGGAAGACCATTCCCATCTCGTATCCGTGTACGATGCTCAATCACCTTGTCCATGCACAGTTCACGAATCACCAGTACCACAACTTTAACCCAGAAACTGGGGATTACGACGTTCACTCTGAAAACTCCATCTTCTTTGAGCTCGACGGACCCTACCGCGCTATGATCCTCCCCTCGTCCAAGGAGGAAGACAAATTACTCAAGAAGCGCTACGCCGTGTTCAACAATGATGGTTCTGTCGCTGAACTGAAAGGTTTCGAGGTCAAGCGACGAGGTGAGCTCCAACTCATCAAAATATTCCAATCCCAAATCTTCGAGAAATTCTTGCTTGGCACCACTACCGAGGAGTGCTATGCCGCTGTCGCAAACGTCGCCAATCAATGGCTCGACATTCTCTTCTTCCACGCGGAGACACTCTCGGATGAGGAGCTCGTCGACCTCATTGCTGAGAAAAGAAGTATGTCGAAGACTCTCGCCGAGTATGCCGGACAAAAATCCACATCGATTAGCACTGCTAAGAGGCTTGCGGAGTTCTTGGGCGACCAAATGGTCAAAGACAAAGGTCTCGCTTGCAAGTTCGTCATTTCTGCGAAGCCAAACGGCGCTCCTGTCACCGAGCGAGCTGTTCCGGTTGCCATTTTTTCTGCGGAAGAATCTGTCAAGCGAACCTATCTCCGAAGGTGGCTCAAAGACCCTGGGCTCAGCAATTTCGATCTGCGTTCGATTCTAGACTGGGAGTACTACATCGAGCGATTGGGTTCCGTGATTCAGAAGTTGATCACTATTCCTGCGGCTATGCAGGGCGTCTCGAATCCCGTTCCGAGGATCAGGCATCCAGATTGGTTGCACCGTAGGGTTGCAGGAGCTGTAGACAAGTTCAAGCAGAACAAGGTTACGGACTTTTTCTCTGTCGCCCCACGGAGGGTGCAAGAGGACGGAGAGAGTGATATGGAGGACTTTGGGACACAGAAGCGCCCAAGTAAAGGACGTATTGCTGTCGTAAGCCGGAAAACTACGCGAACGCCTGAGGCTGAAGACGACGACGAGTGCAGTGGTCCTCTCCCAGATCCCGGCTCTAACTATTCGGCTTGGCTGAAAGCAATCAAGCCTCGCTGGCGCAAGAAGCGCGAAGCACGTTGGGGCGAAGAGACGTCTGCTGTCGTTCCTTCCATGTTTAGAGGCGCGCGGATACGGACGACGCAACGGTGGGACATCGTACAGATCCGACCGAGCAAGATTTCCGGACGCTTTACGATGTGGGTTTCTGTTGATGGAGACCTCACTCCTGTCCCCCTTCGTATTCCTAGGCAATTCTACCTTCACTTCAAGAACCCGCCTAAAGACGGCCTATTTCGCACGGAGTACTACCAACTGGAGAAAGTCATGCGACACTTGCCCAGGGATACCCCTTGTAATAACCTATATAAGGTAGTCGTCAAAGAAGACGTTTACGAAGACATCCAGGAGCATTTTACAGACTTGATGAATGATCCGAATGTCGACGGCGTGTTTGAGCGGCAGGTAGGTGCTGTGTCTAGCACCTTGCGAATCCGACATAATTTTGATACCTACCCCACTAGGTTCCACTCGAGATGCGAGCCATACTCAAGCTGGGCAAGACTTGCACCATTGACGAATTAGGTTTGACTTTGAACAAAGCCCAGACCACGGGAGTTGATCTCAGTCAACTTGATCGTGCCAATCCTTCCCTGTCTCGAAAGAAATACCTTGACGGCGGGCGTGGGGGCAAATATCTGTTCCTCTATCACGCTTACTCGCAGAACGCCCCAATTCACGTGTTTGCGCTCTTCCTTCCTAGCGGCGCCGTGAAGCTGCATCTAGTAGACCCTGCAACACGCCGCCAAGGTATACCCCGTTTGCAGGAACTATATACAGACCTCTTGAAGAAACGTCAACTTCGTCACGGAGACCCTGCTTCTATACAATATCCCACTTCTTGCGAGTTCACCACGGCTTACCATAGCAAGGACGTTTCCGCCCTTAAAGCGATCTCCAGAGAACTCGGTCTCTTGGAAAACCTATCGTATATTACCATAATCTCATCGTCGAAAGAGCAAGTGTATTTCGACACACACATTCCCAAACTCTCAAGGTTCCCCGTCTTGTCGATGCCCAAAGCAAGAGTTTATCATTCCCTCGATGTCTTTCCGTGGCAAACTCATGTCGCTCAAAAGATGCTGCAGCGTTACCTCATACTCGGTATATGGCTCGATCGTTCGGTTGCTCTTTCGGACTACTACGACGTTGCTATCGGGCACATCGACGGCGACCAACCTCTCCTCCTGTCTGATATCGGTTTTGCACGGCGGCTGATACAGCAGGACGTCGTCCTCTGGTGGTCACCCACCGAGCGCCCAGATCTTGGTGGCATAGAAGCCGACAACCGGCCAACTGAGGAGCTACAGAACACGGAGTTCGTAACTCCCGGGTGTTATTTCAATGTATGTCTGGAAATTACGGTTCGCAACCTGGCGGTCAACTCCGTGCTACATTCCGTCGTGGTAAACGAGCTGGAGGGGAGCGGCGGGACGACCGCCTTCGACTCTACATCCCATACATTAAGTGCGTACAATCGGGGCGAAGCACAACGCGACCTTACCCTCGGAGAGTCGAACGTCCCTACATTGGTGTTCGGCATCATGAAGTCGATGATCAAAACCTGGCTTCTTGACAAAATCCAGGGCAACTTTGGGGGTCCTGCGACGTTAGCCGTTGACCATTTCTGGCGATGGATCAGCACCAGCGGATCTCACCTTTATGACCCAAGCATCTATCGCTTTATTCATGGGCTCATGCGGAAAACGTTCATACAGATGCTTGCCGAATTCAAACGACTCGGTTCCCAAGTCATCTACGCCGATTTCAGTCGGATCTTGCTTGCGACTTCGAAGCCACCTGGAACAGCTCACGCCTACGCAACATATATCACTACGGCAGTCACATCCAACGAGCTATTCCAACATGTATATTTGCAAACAGAGCGCTTCTATGATTTCCTGCTGTTCATGGACTCCGCAAACTTTGGAGGCGTCATTTGCAAGGACCCCCTAGCGCTTGAACCTCCAGAGGAACTCACTATCGAGATGCGATGGAACATAGAGAGTTTCCTCCCGCCAGCCATCCAAAGAGACTTTAGCTCTACTATCCAGTACTTCGCCGTTGAACTCTACAAGGTCAGACGAAAGGCGAACGAGAGCTCGCGAGCCCCTCTTCGAGTAGTGCAAAACCCCGCACCCGACGCCACGCAGCGAGATGCCACGAAAATGAAGGAAATAGATGCAACTCGCGAGTTCATTGCGAGGAAACTCACCCGAAAACTCCTACGACTCGTTGGCTCTATCGAGACCAAACACAGAGACTCGGTGTACGATGAAGCCCTCCACTCCCAGTTCACGTTTCCAGTACTCCCAGGCTCTTACCTCACGCTCACACACCCTGTCCTCGAGTTTGTCAAGTTTACATGCGCCGTACTTGGCCTCGCGGAAGACTACCAGGTCGAGATCGGTCTATTAAAAAGGAACCTGCTCGACTTGGCTGGCGTCAGAGATTTTGCCAATGAAGCTATTTTCCGGAATCCCTGCGAAACCCTGAAACTATCCAACGTCGCATGCAAAATGTGCGACGCGCTTCGCGACTTTGACTTATGTCGTGACCCAGAGCTTATGCCAGATGGTTTGACCGTTGGGCCTCCCAAGTGGATTTGTTCGAGATGTCATGACGAATTCGACCGGGCTGCGATAGAGATGGAGCTAGTCCGGATGGTTGGCGTCATCGAAAAGTCGTTCGCTCAGCAAGATATGCGTTGTTCCAAGTGCAAACAAGTTCGCTCTGACAACGCCTCGCGATACTGCCAATGTTCGGGATCATATCAACTGGTCGTTGGAAAAGCGGAGACGAAACGCAAGTTGAGAACAATTCTGAACGTTGCGATTGTGCACAACTTTGCGAGACTGAAGGTCCGTTTCTGAAATGCCCTTTGGGAAACCTAGATTTTGAACGGTCTGTTCCAGGAATGCGCCCAGGTGATGCTGGAGAATTGGTAAAATGTAATGGAAATACCCTGCCTTCGATTGCAATCTACTTAGATGTAGACAATGGACATCCACTTGTAATTCTGTCGGATAACAACGAAACTTGGACGATTGCACACGGCAAACCTCAGGCCCGTTCTATTTTTCGCTTAGCAGCTCTCCGGAGGCTCATACCGACCCGCGATGACGACAAAGAACACGAACTGGTATCCCTGATCATGATCGAGCCATCGGAATGCCCGGACTTGTTGATTCAGATGGTATCTGCACATGACTGACTCATTAATTTATTCCACAGTAAGCTTCGCAGATTAGCGAGACAACACTGGACATTGTGGTCTCTGGTATTTACAAGACCCAATAGCAGTCCGTTGATAGTCCCTTACCGACGACCTCATTTAGACCGATGTTCTTTTTCATTCTTCAATGCCCATTTTGCGTCCAGCGTGTTAGGAAGCGGGAGCCGTTTCATAAACAACGACACCAGGAAGTCCGTACCACCGATGACAGCCAAGACGCGCTACAAAACGAGACTGCTCGCAAAAGCGACCTTGACTTCGAACCGCGTCTGCGGACGGAGTGTCGAGAGCTCTGGGATGAGCGCGTACATGATCGCAGTCCTTTGCGAGACGGATTGGATAAACGACACAGGAGGCTTCTTTGCAAGCTCGTTTTGCAGGACGGTGGGCCCCTCCCGACGGTAATGCCCCACACCTGCGAACGAATAAGGCCGCATCTGAGGACATGCCTGCGGATGAAAGAGCGATTGAGGTATGAACGGAGGCGAACAAACGGAGAAACCACATGAAGGCAAGGGCGGGCACATTTTGTGTCACCGATAAGGGCGTTTGAATGGGATACAAGGGCGTTGCGGATAGCATGCTGACACGGATTACGCTTGGGCATAAATCTAATGCAATGAACGCGACATACCCTATACTGCAGCCAAGCAACGCCACGTACCCAAAGGATTTCGAGAGAGGGTCCATTGCAAGGACCGTGCTCATCAAATCAAGAGTGACGACAGTGAAAAGCCAGCCCATCAATATCTGTGGTCGATATTGTTCATTAGGTTTGATCAATAACCCAGTGATAATGGCCGCAGGTGCGAGTGATGCAAACGTGAGCAAGTAAACACCAGGAGATGCACCCTTGCAAACCTGGAAATAGACTGGAAAGTAATCTGTAAAAGATGGTCGTAATGAATGGGCAAGCAACCCATTCGAACAAACGAACAAACGACTGCTAAAGTAATCACGGTGAAGCAAAACGTCCATGTATAACTGGTGCCCCCTGTTACCGTGAGATGAAACGACTGCGGACAACATTCCTCGCCCACTAATACTGGTTTACGTTAGTCATCAGGGAGAATGGCGCCCAGTGTGAGCAGGGTGAGCTGCAATTTATATGGAGATGTACAGACGAATGGATGTTTAGCAAGGGTGGCCTCCTATGCGGTGAAGACACTGAGGCCAACGAAGCCTAGATGGTCCCTTGTACTGTCCTGCCCGCAGCGAACATATCTATACTATTTGCGGCACCGCAGATATTACTTCCGAGCGCAAAGAGACCGACGGCTACCCTGAGGATGATCATTAGGCCAGCGATATTCCAGCGAGGCCACCGCTGCGGTAGAAGCGGGGACATGGACAGAGCCGACCCTCGTAAACTGAGATGCGTGTAGAGCGTCGGCGATGGTAGGAAGTGTTGTAGAGACAGGGGGCAGAGAGGAAAAGGCAGGTGCACATGAAGGCGAAGATGAGCCAAAATTTGACACCTTTGGGCCGCGGGCGGGGCATTAGGACCAGCACCCTAGCGTTGTAAGGCCTTATAATACATTATAATCAACTTTTTGAAAATTTTTGAAAACGACAAGGTAATTATAACCACTTGTAACACCTTACATAGGATTATAACGCTAGGGTGTTGGTCCTGATATTAGTTCTTGGGCGGCAGTGTCCGTTTGGACAGCCTTGGCATCGTTCTCTAAAGGTCGACCGCCCGAGGTTACGAAGGGCATGAAGAGAGTCTGAGGACAGCCACCATCAACGACGGAGAGACAAGGGTGTGCCAGCATATTGATGGACCGGTGGATCCAGCGGAATGGTCGGGTCACGACAAGCTCTGCGGAGAAACATATCCAACACCAAAGATCGTGAAACAGTTCGTGTATGTACAAATAAATAAGGCGCAACTCCACAGAACGTCCGACTCGACCAACCTCCATGATCATTCGGTCTGCCTAAATGAGCTCATATCGACTCGATTATTCGCTTCCTCGTCCTTCCAGGTCCAATCCGCATCAAGTGCATTGTGCAGCGGGAGTCCTCGCATGAACAGTGACACCAGGAGTCCGACACCACTGATGGCAGCCAAGATCCGCCACAACACCGCGAGGCTCCCCGCAAACGCGACTTGGACTTCGGACAGAGTCTGCGGAGGGAGCGTGTGAAGCTCTGGGATGAGTGCATATGCGACGGCAGTCCCCTGTGGAACAGATTGGATAAATGAAGCAGGCAGCTTTTTGGCGAGCTCGTTCTGCAGGACGGTGCTTCCAATGATGATACCCCACACCTACAGATAAAATCGCATCTAAGGACGAACGAACGAACGAATCAGGAGTCATGGCACTCACAGAGGCAAATGAGCGCAGGAACCACATAAAGGCAAGGGCGGGTGCATTCTGGGACACCGGTAGGGGCGCTTGAATAGGGAACATTGGCGTCGCGCACAGCATTCTGACAGGATTTCAGTCTAGCGAATCAGATGGAACCGGCCGAAATGGCGTACCCCGCACCGCAGCCGAGTAATACCAGGTATATAATGGACTTCTCCAGGTGATCTGTTGCGAGGATCGTGCTCAGCAAACCAAAAGAGATGACGGTAATAATCCAGCCAATCCAGGACTGTGGTCGATATCTCCCGGTAACTTTAATTGATATCCCAGTAACGACGATCGCAGGTGCAAGGCACGCAAATGCCAGCAAATAAACGCCTGATTGGACGGGATTGGCCCCCTTGCAAGCTTGGAAGTAGACAGGAACGTAGTCTGTGTAGCAGTCACGCTCAGTGGGGGACAGCGGAGCCTTTAAACAAACTCACAGACAACCGCTAATATGGTTACTAAGGAGCAGAACGTTTGAATGTAACTGATGCGTGTCAGTAGCCGTGCAGGGGAATGATTGCCGACGACGTTCCTTACCCGCTGAGGCTGGTCCGGTTGGTCATTAAAGAGAACGGCACCTGACGACAGGGTGAGATGCAATCCAGATCAAAGCATATACAGAAGCACATACAAGGGGGTATTTTGCCAGAGTAGCCTCATACGCAATGAAGACTCCAAGGCCAACGAGACCAAGTACTAACGGGACGAGTACTTGGGCTGAACCCCATGGCGCGGTGATACCACCCCACGTCAAACCTGTCGTATATGCGACAGTGCTCGCAATGACAAGAAAGTTGCCACTGTCAACAAAACAGCGGTTACTAAGCGGGGGCCGACACGCGGTGAGTATCATATTCGGACATACATCCAGTCCATTCGCATAAACTTTTCCCGGTAGCTGCCCGGAGGAGTGGGCAAATCCAACAGGAAGATGACCGACAGACATGCAACGAACGAAATGGGGAGATTGAGGTCTTGAACGTGGACTGAACATCCCAGGAAATTTGCACAAGAATGCGACACTCACAGAAAATCCAGCGCCATTGTGCCCGCGAGGCGAGGCTACCCCCAACGACGGGTCCGATCGATGCGGCAAGACTCCATGTGCTACATACACACATGAGTTCGCATTCTCAGATCGCATGATCGAGTGGATCTCACAGTCCATACAGACCGACGTATACACCCCGCTCTTGCAGGGTGATAAGATCAGCTAGAATGATACCCGTGAGCGACTGAATGCCACCCCCGCCAAAACCTTGCAAGACCCTCCCGGCGATCAGCATATTTATGCTTTTCGCAGCACCGCAGATGCCACTACCGAGCGCAAAGAGACCGATGGCTAGCAGAATGGCAGGTCTGCGACCGAAAACCTGAGCGAGGCCGCCACTCATTGGGAGGAACGCAGTGGAGGCAAGGGCGTAGGCAGAGCCGACCCATGTGAACTGAGATACGTGTAGATCATTAGCGATGGTGGGAAGTGCTGTAGAGACAGACGATAATTCGAGGGCAGAGAGAGAGAGGCAGGTACACATGGAGACGAAGATGAGCCAAAATTTGGCACTTTTTTTGAGCGGTTGGGCTGTCTTCGCTGTCTTCGTTTCAAGATGGATCTTGTCATCATCCGTCGACGACCGAGTCACGGAAGGCTCGCTCGAGGTTGCGGGGGACATGGCGAGATATTAACCCTGCGGGATATGACAGAGTGAAACGAAAATTCTATGGGAGGTTTTAAAGATAGGGAGAACAAGTTTCTTACCATCGTTCCTCGGCAGTGATCGATGATAGACAGCTGGCAGCGGCGCCGCAGCGCCACGTCAGAGGCGAGCCCACGAAACGGCAGCTGGCACAGATCGGCGGATGTTATATGCCTGGGTGTAATGTTAGACCACATGATATGCTTCACTGTAAAGCCAACGAAGTGCCCAGGGGAACTATCCATATGTGGTGCTTTCACTCGCAATAAGTTGGCCGTGAGTCACTTCTTTGGGATCGCTTAGGTGCACCACGATGCAAGAGTAGTTGAGTGCTTGCATGTTCTCGTATGCTTCAGGTAAATCTTTTTTTTTGAGAATTGGACTCTGACCAGACCGCTCATCAAATCTATATAATTATCATACACTACTTGGTCTCTCCTCCGGTATCTCAAGATATTCCCGTAGCCCTTGGAGCACGTATACCCTTTATCGACCGACCGTCATTGGACCGGCTATCAAGTGCTGGCCATCCGGGTGCCCCTCCTCCCCAGACCGTCGCACCGCGATCCCAGCTCGTTTGCCCGCTCCAAGTGCACGGCTCACACAAGAGAAAAACACCCCGCAGCCTCCTCCCGCGCGGTCTTCCATGCCCCACCTTTTTTCGCACACACCGTACCCACCGCCCCGCGCTCGGGTATCATCCCTCCAATGATTCGCCTCTTCCCTTCTCCGTGCCAACCCACGACCCAACGTACATATGGGGCGAGGGAGACCTAGTTTTGGCACGTCCGCGTGTAAACGGCCCAAGTGCGGACGGAGCAGGGTCCTTGGGTACATTGCCGCCCCGTCCTTGTCTGATGTGACGCGATAACACGGATAGCATATCAGATACGCCGCCTTCCCCCCTTTCACGCCGATACGCAAGATCACACATGCGTGTCAATACATCGCGTGCGGACAAGATAGAGGGGGATGGGGGTCAGCGATGCGGTGTGTGACGAGTGGGTATGGTACACATATGAAGGGGTGGGACACAAGCAGATAAGAAGGACAGAGAGGGCGGACAACATCCATCGTGAGGGGGACACGCATGCGGCCTTTGCAAGCGATATGCAGAGGAGCTGATCCACCCTACACTGGGTTATAGGTTCTGAATCTGAACTATCAAGAATTGTTTCTCATCCTGTAGATGTGGCAAATAGCGTGTCAAATACCAACCTCTCAGCAGACACGAAAGGCATATACATACGCTGAACTGTTCGTCTTCCTTGTCGTTGTGAAAGTTGTTCAAGAACGTAAGCAATTTCTCCTTGTTTCTCCGGAGTATGACCTCGATTTGAGGCGGTTTCTTGGGATTGGCGACGAAAACCTGTATAAAGATGTCAGTCATGTCGAAAATAAGCCCGGAACGACGTCGATGAACGAAACAGACCTTGAAGACGTGAAACGCTTCGAATTGAATATTCTTGCTCTTGCTGCGCAGCATGTTCATCATCATCTTCAAGTTCGCCTCCTGAGCGATATAACGTGTCATGACATTGAAGTTGGTACGATCGAGCAATATCTCGCCGAGAAGTTTGAGCGATTGCCGCTTCGTGACGTAGTTTTCGGACAGGATGAGCATCGTAAACGACGCAAAGAACTGTCTGGGGTCAATGCGGGAGAAGACGAGAGAACGGAGGAGTGAACGTACTCTATCGTAGTTCTTGTCGAGGTATTCAGCCACCATGGGCTTGTGTCGGGTGAGGGTCTCCTTCAGATTCGCGAACGCGTCACAGGAAACGCCAAACGAAGTTGTCTCGATGTAGTGGGGGAACTTGTAGAACCTGACCCGAGGTCAGCGGCGGTCGAAATGCATGACGCAATCCGAGCCGTGCTCACTGTTCAGAGTGGAGCAGGATCTTTGCGAGCTGCTCATGCCGAAGCATCTCCCGCAGGATCATGCCCGTGTTGAGTGCGATTTCTTCATCGGCATACCCTGCGAGTGCAGCAAAGATGACCTCTTCGTGTCGTGCGCAGATGTATTCGACGGTGGGTAGGCGAGCGCCAATCTGGCGCCGCAGCAGGTTGTTGAATATCTGCACGACGTCTTTCCGAGACTCGAAATCAAAGCGTGCGATGTTCTGGACGAGGATGAGCAGCAAGTCGGTGGAGTAGGTTTCTTGGGCGAGCTGTGCGATCAGCTCGGGGACGGGTTCTGTGGCTTGGCGCTTAGGCGTGGGTTGGGGTGGAGACGAAAAGGACGCACCGCCGTCGCCATAGAGAATTGCCTTGACGGCCTGGAGGTTCCTGGCCACTTCCTCGCTTGCCTGAATAGAGGGACGGTTCGTCTTCGAGGGAGAGAGAGATGATGACTGCGTCTCGTCGACCTACCTTTCTCCGAGATTCGTTGCCTGGTGGGCCTGAATCGAGTTTGGGAATGGCATCTCGAAGACTCCGCACGAGGTCGGGCGGCGTTCGCGGTTTCGTCTTGAAGAAGTTCATGGCGGAGAGTATCAGCGAGACCGATGCGTCTGTCTGGTGCTGGCTGTCTGAAGAAACTGAGAGACAAAGTCCCCTGGAGTGGAGTGGTGGGTCTGACACATGCCCCGACCTGGCCTCAACCACAGCCCATGCCTTTTTCGACCGTTCCTTTTCACGTGACTCACACGCCTCAGAGCACGCCGCATTTACCGCTCTCTCTCCTTATTGCACGGCACCGACTCGGACGCCCATATCAAACGGATCCAGGGTGAGGAACCGTCTCGCAGAGCACTATTACTTTCCTGTCCAAGACAAAAGGACATCGTCCGACTCCTCACAACGCAACGAAGCCGCCTCTCTGATCGAACTCGTTCCGCCAGGAAATGAGAACTTGAACGACCTGCGGCCTCTCCTATGATTAGCAGGTGGGTTCTTATTCTCCCACCATTCCTTGAGAGAAGCACGACCCTGCCTGTCTTTCAACTTTGAACAGTAACGGCATCCAAGCGCACCGTACCATGTGCCCGTTTCACCATTACAACATTCTGCCAGACTCATGAATGCGGATACCTCGATATGTCAGGGCTCTGGGCCATTTCGGGTGAGCCGAATGGGCATCCTGAGAATACCGACGGTATTCAACACACAACGAGACACGCTTGGCCGCCGTCATATACAATCAAGCCCAACAAGGCTTGTTTGTCAGCCACATTGGGTACAATACAACAACGGCACTCATATATCCACTCAATCCGACAATCATGCGCCCGGTGATATACAGGACCCCGACGAGGTGCTCGCGGTGGAGCAGACAAAATCCCCATTAAGGACAAATAGACCAGCTGCATGGAGGAAATCGAGCGCAGGATTCAAACCATTATACGGGGTTATAGTTTCTCAATCTGGACAATCAAAAATCGCTTCTCGTTCTATCGATGGCAGATTGAAACATCAGATGCCTAACTCGAGGTAGCGAGCGGAGATTGTTCGTCTTCCTTGTCGTTGAGAAAGTTGTTCAAGAACGTCCGCAATTTCTCCTTGTCGAGCCAGAGCAGGGCTTCCATTTCGAGCGACTTCCTGGGATTGGCAACGAAACCTGCGCAACATTCGGAATGAAGACATGGGGGGAACAGACAGACCTTGAAGACGTGAAACGCTTTTTCGCCCAGTAGTTTGAGGGACTGCCGTTGGGTGATGTGGTTCCAGCAGCGTGAAGGATGAAAAAAAACTGCTCGGAGTGAACACGGGAGAAGACGAGGATGGGGGAAAATGCATTCGTAGTTCCTGTCCAGGTATTCAGCCACCATGGGCTCGTGTTGTATAAGTATCTCGTTTAGATTAGCGAATGCATCACAGGAAACGCCAAATGAAGCCATCTCCATGTGATGTAAAAACTGACCCGAGGCCAGTGAGGGAGGGACCATGCACACGTTCTGAGTACGCTCACAGTTCAGAGTAGAGCAGGATTTTTGCGAGTTGTTCCTGTCGAAGCATCTCCCGCAGGATCATGCCCGTGTTGAGTGCGATTAGAATCTTCATTGGCACATCCAGCGAACACAGCAAAGATGGTATCCTGGTGTCGTACTCGAGCGAGAGCCAATCTGACATCGCGGATGGCCATTGGATATCTGCACGACGTCTTTCCGGGGGTCGAAATCGAAGCGTGCGATGTTCTGGACGAGGATGAGGAGCCAGTCGGTGGGGTATGTTTCTTGGGCGAGCCGCGCGTCCAGGTCGGGGACGGGTTCCGTGGCTCTGCGTTTCAAAGGCGTCGGTTGGGGGAAGGAGAAAGGGACGCACCACCGTCGCCGGAGAGGATTGCCTTGATGGCCTAGAGGTCCTTGGCTACTCCCTCACCCGCCTGGAGAAGGCGATACGATGGCCCAGGCTTCGTCCTGCAGAGAGACGACGACTGCTCTGCTGACCCACCAATGAGCCTGAGCCAAGTTTCAGATGGCGTCCCGAGGTTTCGTCTTGAAAAAGTTCATGATGTTGCGAGGTGATCAGCGAGGACAGACAAGGTTCCTGCTCGCCGAGCGCGACGTCAACCGGCGCGTGGAATTCGACACGGGGTGCCAGGCCCCAATTTGAATCTATCACCGAGCACCACAGCCATGCACGTTTTATTTGTCGGCCCCCTGGATCCTTGACACCGAGTCTTCAGCTCGTTGCGCTCCACAGCCCAGGGTAACTAGTTTTATTGGTTGAGATGGCGGCTCTCCCGGCGATGGTCAAGTTCCTTTTCCAATCGTCCGCTTGCAGGTCCCCAACTTCAGCCTGACCACATGAGAAGGCGCTGTCTTTCGAGTCGACACACTTGATCGGACAACCCGAGTCCGAGACGAGGAAATGTGTTTTTTTCTGCCCCCCATTGTTCCTGTACCTGACTCAAGAGAACCCAGGAGGTGTCAGCCATCCTCGAGGCTGCGGGAGCGAGCAGAAACGCTGTCTTTTGTTCCAGGA
This sequence comes from Tylopilus balloui, assembly GCA_038089995.1. NCBI lineage: Eukaryota > Fungi > Basidiomycota > Agaricomycetes > Boletales > Boletaceae > Tylopilus > Tylopilus balloui. The sequence goes on along the minus strand of JBBPLW010000070.1, from coordinate 13,193 downwards.
CACAAGGTCTGCAGGCTGATTCTGACAAAGCCTGGCCCTCCAACTCCTCGGAATACCACGATGCGTACGTGTGGATTGTCGAGCCATATGACCACCCAAACTGAGATATCAGCCCCTCGGATTCCCGGCCCAATGGAGAAAGAACGTACAACATGCAACAATCTATATTACTATTAGGGTATCATGGTCATGAAATGTACGGGAATCGTCCAATAATCGTCCAATCTACTTTTTCTTGTATGTACTATGCAACCCGAAACGAATCATGCAACGGCGATTTGTGCTTGTGCATGTCGACCAGTGGTGACAGCGAATGGCTGGGCCGCTGGCGAACCAAAAATTTCACGATTCATGTTGGCCATCAACTCGGCAGCTACTTCCTTGGCTCTGATGACGCTGAGAGGTGTGCCACCGGCGGACGACGTGGATAGGGTCGCGATCGTCGTCGCTCTCGTACGAATGATCGCACTGGGACAAGCGTCAGAGACGGTGCTACGCAAGAAGCACGGAAAATAAAAAAGGCATGGCAACACTTACGTTCCACTCTTGATAAGATCCGAAAACCTCGCGTGCTTCCTTGCCTCCATCATGTACAAGCCTGTACCGAGAACTGCATGTTCGATGTCATCGCAGATGCTCCCCCCTTTAATTACCGCCGAGGCCATGGTCTGATTTGGCCTGCTCTGCCTTGGGCTCAAGTTGAGTTCCGTGTAGAGCATTACTTTTTCGAGACGCGGGTTCGTCGATATGACGAGAAGAAGATCGTTCCATACGGCGGGGAGCTGTGCGCGGACGGTGCGGAGACAAGGTGCGACGCTGAGCGCCTGCACGAGGAGAACTGTCGCTGGCGTAGCGGAGATGCGAAGCGCAAAATGGACCGTTTCCTACAAGGCACGCGGCCGCCGTGAGGCCAAGGCACGATGGGATCTCGGCGCGAGATACGTACCAAGTTGGTCCATTGGTGGACAGCTTTTGCGAGCCGCAGGAGGACGTAGGCGGGACGTGGGTGGGTGAGATAGACAGCGGGGTCCTTGCGTATCGTCAGGTGTGTGATGCTGCGCCGTTGTTCGAGGGCGTGGCAGAACGCCTCGGCATCGACGTCGTTTATGTCGGCGGTGGCAGGTATTGGATGTGGAGGGCCGGCGTCGAGGGTGATGTCGACGTCGTGCACGCGGTCGCAGAGGGCGAGCACGCTTGCGGAGGCGGGCCAGATGCCAGTAAAGACGAGGCGGCGCACGGCACTGGCGAGAGAGGGATAGCGAGAGAGCGTGCCGAGTGCGGAGGCAGCCTGGCGTTGGCTGTGGATGTGGAGGGTGTGGTAGAGGAGGGGGGATGCGATGCGGAGGAACTGCCTGGAGACGAGGAGGGGCGCTGTACGGTTTCTGGGGGGGCAGAAATCGGCGACGCGGGGAGGGGCGAGGACGGGGACAAGGACGCGGGCGAGGAGCTCCTCAGGGAAGGATGCGAGAGAGAGCACCATCTCGAGGGACGAGTTCACAATCGACCTGGGCGTCATTAAATATCTCTATCTCCGGCGTTTCATTGTTCACCGGCGTGGGAGAGTATGGCCAGTATTACGAAGATGTCGGTATATGATTGACACTCACAGCCCTGCTCATGTCCAGAGTCACCCCATCTCTGCGCCCGACTCCGATGTCGAGCCAGACGGCAACAACCTCTCGTCCCCGACTGCCGAGATCAGGCATCATGACGTCGGCGCACTCTTGAATACTGACAGTCTCGGTTCTCCAGTGCCCCGTCGCCACCGCAAAAATCGCACCACACGAGCCCCGAGAGAGATCTCTTTTCAGAGCATACCCCGTAAGCCCGGGGATAGGGACAACGTGCACACATGCAATCGCGACGCGGAACACGAAAACTCGAACGACGGTGCTAGAAACGAGTGCAGTCCAGTAGCAACACACGAGCATACCGACCCGATCTAGCTGACGTCGGACCATTGTCTGCACTCGGCCCTGGAACGCCAAATGGGTATGGGGGACATCACTTACTCATCGACTGTTTCTTATTAATTGTCCTCGATGGCGGACTTCGCGCAGGGAAGTGGTGGGGTGCCGTACTAACGGGTCCACACTGACGTCCGAAGCTGTGACTTGATCTATCAGAGGTGTTTCGGCAGTGTAAGTTGGAATGAGTCATAGCCAAGTGAATCCGTGTCCGGGGTTGAGTGATATCCTTGAACGAATCGTGCATGCATTCGAGGAAGCGGAAGGGGGAACTTGTTCGCAGATGATGAGTAAGTTTCCATGCATTGACATTCGGTCTGACAGCTGCAAGCTACGATACATCCTATCCTTACATAAAAAGCTGCAGGAACGCCCTCGTGCTCCTGTCCGCCCAGCTAATTTGACCCACCCGTGGCCTGGAAATCAACGCATTCACCACTCCCCATGTACTCGACCCGCGATGGAGGGTATCGCGTAGGTAACGTCACCTGTATCCAGTATCCAGTGGAGCTATCACCCAACGAGTAACTACACCCTGTCTTTCTTGTCCGAACACGTCTCTGATTGGACCGTTGCACCGCCGCTATCCTCGTCCAGACACGATCCGTAATTATAAGCATCATCTGCGGTGATATGCGCTTGCAATGTCGTTAGCACACGTCCGCGGGTGACACGCGTCGATCTGCTCACCTTCAGCAAGATATACACGCACGCGAACACAGTCGACGTGCTACTCCCCCCCCAAATGACATCAAGAACGCAATCCCAGTCAGCGTGTATGGCAACACCGACTCGATGGTGACTGACATCCGGTCGAAATACACGCGTAGCCCTTGCCGAGGCACTTCTTCATTTCCAGGCCGTGCGTCACCACGCCACCAACGTCAGCAGTGCGGTCAGCCCCACCGATAAACTGTAGTACACGAGGCCGAGTTGAGCAGCGATGCCACTGAAAAAATTCCGTCCAGGAACACTCGACCTGACAATGACCATGATGCCTAGGACTTGTGGTTGGATACAGTCAATTCCCCTGCAACGCAGTGAGCCTCGCACATCGCTCACTCACCAAAAGTGGCCAACCACAGCATGGCAGGCACGAAGATCATGCGGTAGCTGTCCCAGACGACTCGACACCGATAGACCTACGGAGGGAGAGCCATCCGTCTCAGCGTGAAACTGCTTCCGTCCTCGATCCTCGATCGCCCTCTTACCATCAGGCCATCCGTCATCAGCTGCACGACCGTGATCGCCGTCGTCCCCCAATCCAAGTATCGCACCGAAACGTTCGCCGCCCAGTATGCGTCGGGGCCGCCGGGATACCCCGCGTCCTCCAGCCACAGCTTTTCACCGAATACCGCCTGCGTAGAAACCCAGACTGTGATCATCTCGCTGCTGAAGATCACGTAAAAGACACCAGCTTTCTTACGCCGGGTCAGGGAGGACAACAGGCCGTGCATCGTCTTAAAGTACAATACGAGCTCCACCCAGGCCTGCAAAGCAGGGAAAGGAAAGAGGGTCAGATATCGCACAAACTTGGCAGCGCTGGACCTCCGCCACCCGACTTGCCATACAAGATGTCCTGCAAGTTTATCTCCACGTACACCGAGTTCTGGGACACCGGACCACTGGAAGTCATGGTCCAAGAAATTCATAGAAGCGAAGAGGGCGCTAACAACATTTATTCCAGGGTGGGAACGCGACGGTGGAAATAATTAGATGACTCTTCAGGCGAGAGGCGGTGGGCCCCAAAACACAAAAATCAAGTGATGCGGCGAGATGTGACCCTGCCAGTGGCACCTGCCGTATATTCTGTCAAATCGTAACCAACCGACTCGCCTGCGTACGTTTTCGGGGCGTGCTGCTATGGGAAACCGCGTTGCGCGGATTGCGAAGGATGTGTGGGGCGCTGAGGATTGTCAGTGACGCCGACCAGGTGGATATTGACCTGCAAATGTGCATTGCCACTGCGGGCTTTTGCTCGAAGCAGCCAGGAAGTTCGCTACCGAAAGATAAGTTCAAGGCAGCGCGTTCACATAGCCGACATTCATGAGGGCCGTAAAGCAGCGCAATCTCAGGAACCTAGCCCGAACGAGAAAGTAGTTCGTTCCATTGACAACGAGGGGCCAAAAATAAATTTGTCAAGGAAAACCATTCAAGAGGAGGAGCCCTCCCTCTCTCTTTCTTGGAAAAAGGAAAGGGATAGTGGATTCAAAGACAGCTGGATTAACGACGAAACATGACGTCGGATCTGGCGCGACACGACACGGATCACAACGATGTTTAACGGATTATGGGCCAGGGCGTCCCCGCCAGATGCCACGACGTCATTTACGTGCAGGATCGCACTGGCAGATGCCCGGCCGCCGCGTTTTAGGACATGCAATATGAGGCTGTATGACCTCTCCCCACTCTTCGAAACAGCGGGCTTTGCAAGTTGGTCACATCAGCCATCATATCCAGATCGTTCCTCTTGGGAGTTGAAAGGCCTTGAACCGATTTGCTCGCCGTGACAGCTTGTACAGTGCAGCAGTGCAGATCCAGATCCCAACCAGGCCGGTCCGAGAGTAGAAGCAGCTGTGTTTCACGCTGGTTTCGAATCTTGAGTCTCCTTTCGCAACTGAGCCGCTCAGCCCTCGGAAGCTTGAAGGTCCGGGCGGTGAGGCACTGCCAAACGGAGAGAGCAAGTAGCATACCATAACCTCCTGACATCCCTGCTCTCCGCTGCAGGTCGCTGACATCCGTCAGCCGGTCGATGAGTCAGCTCGTCAGGTACATCTCAGCGCTACCCACCCACGGAACTGTGCGGGCGATTCGTCAGCATGAAGTCGCCGCATGCGAACCCCATGCCCTCATTGATGTGCATGGGATCCGAGTTCAGGGCTGACAGCGGCATTGAGATGATAGATACTGGGCTTTTGGAGATCGCTTTGCGCAATGGTGAATCCCATGCATCGCGTGCTTGCCTACCTGCGCTCTTGTTCACGGCGCTAGTTCACGGTGCACGCTACAAGGAAACGATGGCACAAAATGAGTGGAATCTAGTCATGGTCACATGATTAGTTGCCCATAATATGACCCAGTCGTTCAATGCAGCCACTCCGAATGCCCCACGTCTCTAGTCTGATGACCAGCACGACTGAGACAAGGTCTATCGACGCCTTATCCACAGGATCACTGCACATCGTAGCGGTCTGGTCACCAGACTATTACGTCTCATCCACCGAAAGAGAAAACATGGCATGTCGAATGGCCGTCCAAAACCCTCAGATGCCCTTGTCAGCCAAAAGCGACTCGATCGCCGTCTACATCTCCTTTGGGGGCTCTTCAAGATTAAATGACGCCGGACGGTGGAAAATGGAATGAGATTCATACCCTTGAACTTGGACGCCGCAAAGATGGACCTGTACGCTCCGACGTCGGGATGGACGAACGGGGGATACACCAAGAGATCCACCAGCCATGATAGTTCAACCGTGGCTTGTGCAAGAACGTGTTGACGAACCTGGGATCGAGAGATACGATCATGATAGACGACTCTTGCGCAGTGAGCTTCCGTTGCGGCTCGAACACATAGAGAGTGTCGGCCAGTTTAGAGTACGCTGCAACAGCTTTCGAGTCAGATTGAACATAGGGGGTTCCAGCTGTAAAACATCCTCGACGCACTTGACTACGAAAAGCGCTCTCCCGCCTTGAAACCATCAGGTTGAAATTTCAACAAAGTGCCCGAGTGATGGACCATCAGGTGTTAGCCGATACAGTTCGCATCAAACAAGCTAAGGTCGAGTCAGCCACCTCATCTATTATGAATGGACGTGATCGCAAGCTCGTACAGTGCAGCATTGCTAACCGGATTAGCGGGGTCTCTCGTGTTAACGCACATCCTCCAAACGACATTCGAAGACCCGCTGAGGACATCCAAACGTTTCTCTTTGCTCATAAGCTCCGGAGCAGTCGTTTTCGCATTCCACGGATCAATGAGGTCTAGCGCTAGCCAGGCAATCTCGCCGTTTCCAACTCCCAGTCCTTCTTTGCGATGGCTTCCTCTGCTTGAGCCTTGCTCAGAGCGGCCATGTAAGCCTTTGATGCCTTCTGTGCGCGAGGTGCCTGACGGTGGCGTGAATTGCCAGCGCTAGGGAAATTTAGGGTATCACGTGGAATTTGGAAATGCTGGCAGCGATCAGAGCATAGAGGCGACCTACTCCGGTGAGGTCACGATGACGACTTTATCCTGACAAGTCTGAAAAGCCCGTAAGCGGGCCAAAAGAGACCCATTGCGAGTTGCACTCGAATTCGAGTGCTAACAGACGATAGGGAGACGGATCAACAACCAACAATCTGAACAAGGAAAATCGGCTGAAAATAGCCGGTTGCGGGCCGGCCAGGCCCTCCAAACGTCCAAGACGCTATACACCTCGTCACCTATTTCGACTAGCAGGTTACCTGGACCTATGATTTTTTTAATTAACCGAAACACGAACCCGCTGGTGCACAGCTCGTCTGGACAGGGGAAAGATCCATGGCACCAATTCAGTGAAATCCGTGCCCATTGACGATAAATACGCGGGCTCAACGAGGGTCGCCATTCGACCGTGGTAAAGGTTGCTATCTCGCCACTGTCAAATTTATGGCTAATAGCTAACTTGTGGCCGTCGACAATCACTATGTTACAAACTCAAACACACTCTACAAAATCGGTGGACACCAGAGGGGCCCCTCTGTGATATTGCTTTCTCGGAATGATGATATTTGCCTCGCCTTATCTTCGATTGAAGGGCTATTTCACGTTCAAGGCTAGTGGAAATCGTCAGCCAATCACTTCCGTTTCTCGAGCGAATTCCTACCAATCGTGATAGTACTCGAACTAACGGTCGCACGTTCTTCCTGATTACTATCAGGAACAAGCTGGTACCGATCGCCAGTGTCGGGGTCAGAGACCTCCACGTTCTGGCGGACGTATTCGGGAATATCGCCTTGCGATACCCCCCTTTGTTGGAGTGCCCAGACCACCGGGTCAGCTGAGCGCACGAAATCGCACAAGTTGAGCATCTACACTAATCGATAGTCCCCGCGACGATACGTACGTGCAGAGATAATGACGTGGTGACCCCCGTAAGCGTTCGCCAGGTGAACTGCGGCCTGATCATCACCGCTGGAGGGTCGCCCAGGGTCGGCTCCGTGGCCATCGCGACTAAGCTTTAAGAGCGTGGCTGAGAACCTAAAATCGGTCGCCCAAAGCGGCGTGGACACGCTATACTCGACACGCACGGGGGCGTCTCCCGAGTTCATGGGAGTAAACGTAAGATTCAGTGGTCGCTTCGCGAGGAGGGTTGCTTGAATCCGGTGTGACACTCCGCGGTGCGGAGATACACGGTGCAACACCCTATGGCCCCTCGCGAGCGGTGCAGACATAGTGAGCGTGAAAAGAATAGCGAGTACAACGAGCACAGTCAAAGAGCGCTTCATCTCGTGGGGAGAGGCACACCTCGAATGGAACGCCCTGTTCACAGCGGGCGGGTGACCAGAGGGAATCATATTTGAAGGTATATATTGCATTCCTTTGCTCCCAGACGTATCAGGACGTGGAGCAGAAGTAAGATATGATGAACTTCTTGGCCGTCATTTCCGTTGAAACCTCATCTACCTGTTGTATGGGCAAATTTTTGAGAATCTGTTTGACCAGAACATCTAGACAAAAGAAGCATGAGTTTCGTCGGCCCTCCTAAACGCGCAAAGTAATAAATGGAGGAGGTGAGCGGCTTGGGCGGGCACAATGGCGTCATCAGAATCCGAAGCGACGATGCCTGGAGACGTGGAGCGTCATGCAAGTATCACCTTACGACATGGTCAGATACCAAGTTTGAGCGTATTACGGAAGTACTCACACTGGGAGGAAAACGGAAGCACCGTGGAGGTTCAACTGGCACAGCATCCTGGCCAAGTGAGCGCGCGTACATATGGTCCTTCAACGAACTGGATGATCAAAGGCCCATCTACCATAAGCTGGGGCCACGTCTCAATGAACGAAAAGACCAGATCAAGGTGCTGGGAACACGATTTCCTCCACTGGCATAGTGGAACGCTAAGAAATCCTGTACCAAGTGAGCCATTGTCTTTTACGCGGATTGCGCCTGAAGCTGGTAATCCAAGTCAAGACTCTAGCTCAAGACTATGAGCAGAGGGCACCACAATTCTCGTGCGAGTGTCTCATGAGCTAGTACTTGCTACCGGTCTCAGGATCCTGGGGATGTATGCTCTTGCCAATGACCGGAGGATCTGCTCCTCGGTCACGCCGTTCTGTTCATGCACCTTAGTTCCCAGCAGCTTGGTGAAATTGCGCTTTGTGGCTAGCAAGACCATGACGGAAAAGGATAGAAGAGACCGTGCTGGGTCCTAACTGCGTTCCACTGATAAGCAAGTGTAATACAGATAGCTTACCTTGTACATGGTCACCAGAGATGGTTGTCGCACCCACGATGGGCGCGGCGTCCAGTGTGAAGCTTGAAGGCCAAGTTTAGTCACCAACGGCAACTCTGTTTATAGTTTTCGTTCCCACCATGACACTCCTCCGAAACCTACACCGAGTACCCGGCTATCTAGAGAAAACATTTGCCAGCCGACGAGCCCTTTCTACGACTGTCTCAGAGCAACTCGCAGGAACCGCTCCCGTACACCGCTGTTATGTCTTCCTCCATACAACCCAACCCCCAAGCACGTACCCCGCCAAGTACACCACTCCTGTAGAGCGCAAGCTCCAACTCGCTACCGCGCCCTGGGGCGGCACCGTCAACTTTGCTTGGTCTCCATCCCAGCCCGTGCACCCCCACTCTCCAACCGAAGAGCACCCGTCCACGTACCATCTCATCGCATTTTCGAGCACGCGGGGCAAGTTGGAGATGGAGGCCGTGTCGCTCGCGAACGTGGAAGAGGTAGGAGAGACGCTGCGAGCGCACGTCGAGCCTCTTGGCATGGCCGGCGCGTCGACGTCACCATCTCAGTCCGGCGACGTCCATCTCTACGTATGCACACACGGGGCGCGGGACTGCCGATGCGGCGACACGGGCAGTGCCGTCGTGCGTGCCATCCGCGCAGAACTGGGCAGACGTCAACAGCGCGATGCGTCCGATCCCAGCACGCGCGTCAAGCTTGCAGAAGTCGCTCACGTGGGTGGGCACAAGTGAGTCCACACCACCCTCTAGGTGGCATTGACATTGGGCACGCAACTTGCGCGTGTGTGTACTGACGGCGTTGTTCTTTGTTTTCGTGCGACATAGATATGCTGCGAATGTCTTGGTATATCCTCATGGCGAATGGTATGACCGCGCTCCAGAGCATTCTTCCCAGCGAAAGCCTCATTGACCGAATGGATAGGCTTGGCAACGTAAAGCCCGAGAACGTTACAGGGATGATAGATGCTATATTGGCACGACCAACGAGGCCCATGCGTCCGGAAGAAATGCCTATTTGTCCGTCGCACTGGAGAGGCCGCATGGGACTGAGCAAAGACGAACAGATAGAACTCTTTGCCCGGTTTTCAAGTAAACACTGACTCGTCGATTAGAACGGGTCTGTGGATCATGGATCATATACCGTCAATCTATTGTAAAACTTTATCTTGGTGCAACCAACAATGGCAGTTCTGTTGGGGATCATCGGCAGTGTTCGCCGCAACTTCCTGAAGGTTTAGCCACTCTCCGTCTTCTCGAAACTTCTAGTGTATGTTTCATCCCCAAGCTCTGCTGATTCACCAGACATCATCCCGCGGATCTCTTCGAGACCGGTATAACTCAATTGCTCGGAGCGAGTTGGCTGTCAAGTTTTTGCGAGAGGCCAAAGAGACGAAACCGATAAGCAGTAAGGGGTTCTCCATTCTGCATTGGAAATCACAGAATGTAAGTTGTGTATTGTGGCATGCTGATGGAGGTTTCGACCCGGAACACCCTGGACACCGGTCGAGGCACGGAGAATGTCTATACGTCCGAGCCGTTCAGGAAATGCATGTAGTCACACTTATTGGGGACGACACGCGCAGCACCAGGACCACCGAGCAGCGGTCAATGACGCGGTTGTAAGCTGGCAACCGCAGCCCGACCCGCAGAAAAGCCGACGCAATAAGGGGAGCCGCTTCACCCAGAACTGATCATTCTCAAAGTGATCGCACCCTCTTGGGTGTTGTTGCTGATCGCGCTGGACGGAAGTGTTCGGGTCGAATCACAAGTGAGAGCCGGACGAAACACGCACTACTCTTCTATGGGGCGGGAGCGCCGGCAAGGACGGCAAAGTTCGTCATGGTGAGCAGTCGTTTCACGTTCAAAGACCGGAAGGGAATCGAGATCGTCTCATGATGATTCTCGCCAAGCGTAAGATTTTATATCCGCATGAACGTCCATGGCCGCGGCGGACTCGGCGATACATGAAACTTCGGGACGGCACCAAACGGACAAGACGACGGAGGAAGGTGGCATGACCACGGATTAATACTAATGTAGTGGGAGTACAATTAATGAAGACGAAGACGATACTTCTACTGAATGCTGTGTAGTTACTTGAGCCAAACAAAGGACGATCTAGTGGGGATGACAGTATTTGTCGCAACCTCTTGAAGGTTAGCACCACCCTCCGTTCTCTTGAACACCTTCACCCCAGCTCTGCCCGCAACTCCGGCGGCAACGATATATGCCTCGCCACCAGAGCCTGCCTGTTCGCCAGACATCATCCCGCGGATCTGATCGAGACCGGTATATACCTGTTTGCGCAAAACGAGTTTGTTGCCGACGTTCTCGAAGATGGCGATAGTGTCTCCCCGAGTGTCCTGCACGCCCGTATTGCGATTCGATACGTAGATGTACGGGGTAGGGTACTCTGCGGTCGGCTCGGGGATGAGGATCTCAGCAGCGAAAAATGCTGAGCCACTGGGACGCTTGGAGGGAACGATGGAAACTTGTGAGAGAATTTTAGAAGTGCCGTTGGGATAGGAGGGGACCTCTTGGAGGGTCAACGTGCTCGAAAGCTCGTGAATGGTGTACAGCATCTTATCTGGGACAAGGTCAACGAGAAGAATCCACGAGGGCGCACTGCGGGGACAGCGTACCTCGGATACAGATGTGGCGAGGTCCGCTACCAGAGGGTTGTTGGATTTCGCCATGGACAGCATAATTTCCAGGATTGCCATCGACCTCGCCAAGTCGCCAAATTTTGTCATTACCCTGTAGGCGGTTGAGGGGTACTGAATCAATATACCAGGACCAGCTGACCTTGTCAGGAACAAAGACTTCGTTGCCATATTGATAAGTCATGTGAGGTTCTGAGACATCCCTGGTGGGGAATTGCCAAGTATGCGCGTTTTTAGAGAAATGTAAGTGGTCGCCCTCAGTGGGGATGACACGCGCTGAACCGGAGCCATACTATGTAACGGTCAATGGAGCAGCTATGCAAGGCCATAAAAACACGTACGTTGGCGACTGCAACCTGACCTGTGGACAGGGCAGCGCAATAAGGGGGACCGTCTCCCCCCGAGCTGGCTGTATCTACCAGAGTGAGGGCACCCTTGGTACCAACGGTAAAAGATTGTATGGCACCGTCTGGTTGGTTCTCGTTGGTCACACTAGTAGACGGAGGCGTTTGGGTCAAATCACAACAAACGAGAGACGGACAAGATACGTACTACAATATACTCTTGTTCGTGGGGTGAGAAATGATCCACGATGGGTTACCACCTGTCTTGTATTGGTGGAGGTAGGTCAAGCTATTGCTATCCGTATTGAACAGGTAAGATGCAATATAAGTAGTAAAACCACCGGCGAGGATGATAAAGTTGACCATCGTGAACGGTCGTTATGCGTTCCAAAACGATGGGAATTTGGGTATTATATAGCTTGCCAAGCGCAGGGTTTTATATCCATGTGGATGGCCATCACTAGCCATCATGCATCAGGGGGCGGATCTGCCGTCCGAATAGGGTGGAAAATGTCTGGGACGTGGCAATTCCCGCTAACAATCACCTAGTGATGAAACGCGTCAATCAGATCAGCTGAATCCCATTGGATGACACATGCGCCGCTGGTAGAGAAGTCTCAACTCAACCCAACAGTCACGAAGGAGGATCAGATAGTCCTACAGCAACCAAGAGTAAATGACGAAAGGTCAAGGGTCAGCAAAGCGAAGAATAGTAGAGGTTTCCGAGATTGTTGTGTCTGGATGATATGAAGCGGTGTCTCTGCGCACTTACGTCCGCTACTCTCGCACCAGCGCCGTGTCACCCCAGGAAGGGACTATCACCGATAGAAGCGATCTTGCTCATTAGATTATTATCAAAAAATGCAATGTCTGAATGCATGGTACTCAGTGACCATGCTGAAATATTTCCCGGGGAGTTTCTTTATTACCCCGCGGGAATACTTGTGAATATCAAACTTGAGTCAAGGCAGACCGATATTGAGTAGTTAGTCAGCACGAGTTTAGAGGCCATCTGTCGCATCTGCTGTAGAGTAATGATGGTGGTTGCCGCCGTCAGAGTGTCCAAACGTGCGCGTGAAGGTTCTCCCGACGTGGAATGAGCATAGCCTCTGAGACTCACCAGGCATTTATCCCTGCCAGAACACTGCGTCCTCGCCTAGCGCGGCATTACAGGCAGCTATTCGAGAAAAACTTTTTTCCTGGTCTGTAGCTCCATTTTTCACTGGAATCAGAGGGTTCTCCCAACGCATCGTAACGGACGCGTACTTTGCACGGATTGATCCTTGCCCGATGCTCGTCATGGTAAAGAACGAGCGGGGCAAACTGCAGGTCCTGCATCGTACATACCGCCCTTGGTTCGCGATAGACGAGTTCGAATGTGATACAAACTGCACCAAATATAGCAACCTACGGGTCCTCGTGTTTCTGACCGACCGCTCAAACACACGCTGCGATGCGCTACGGTCTCCAAAGGTCGCCATCGCCATCCCCAGTGCGCCGGTGGGTCATCCCATCCCTCGTCGCCGTCCTTTTCACCGCTCACGACCTCCCAGCCATCCCAGGCGAACTTCCGGCTTTGGTCTCCCCTCAGACTCTGAGAGCGAGCCCGAAGAGCCCGCCAGCGATGCCGAGCGCACCCCAAGCTCACCCTCTTCTCTCACCGACTCTGCACGTTTCGAATCGGACGGAGAATCACCCGCCGTATCCTCGTAAGTCGTAACACCCATGTCCCTTCTTGCTCAACCCTCATGCCACACGCGCGACACACCAGCC
>JBBPLW010000069.1:0-59842 GCA_038089995.1 Tylopilus balloui | reverse complement strand
ACGCGCCCTCGATCCGGATGTCAAATAGATTATCAGGCCCCGACACACTAGACATCCGATCGATTGTTTCGTCCCTCAGCAATAGCTCCGAGTTTCTCATGTGTTTGAATGTCGCTGTCACATACTCACACAGAATCGGGAGTGTCGGTCGCGATGCGATCTCCCGGAGGCAGACCAGCGAGAACCGTTCAAATGCCAAGGCACATCTGGTCGAGTCGGGCGAGAAATCCACGCCGTTGGCAGCGTAACCCTGGTTGTGGCTCGAAGACTTGTTTATGTGTGTCTGCGTCCAAGACCAACACGTGGCCCGAATGTATCTGCCGTCCTTGGACACAGCGAGACAGAGGACGACTTCACCCGTCCTCCATCGTTGCCGTCTGTTTCCCGTCTTCCATCTGCGATACCAGGACCCGGTCGGAACCACCAGTCAAGAGATACTCGTCACATGTAACCGTTCCAAGCGTTCCACGTGATTATGACGCACTGCAGCTCTTTCATGCGACACACCAACGTTCCTTGACAAGTCCACCCATGATGTCTTTGTCCTGCTCGATGGCGCGGTCGGCCGCGAGGTACATCACGGTCCCTATCCTACTTAGGTTTTGATAAGTCGATCCGTTTCTCCTGTTTTTTTTTTGGACACGGAACCCCCTTCTCCTGGATGAACAATCATGCATTCGCCATGAGAGCTACAATGTACACAAGAGCGTCCTATGCGGAAAACATGGCACAACGTGTATGTACGACGGGGTGAGTGCGTCAGACATCATGGCGTGGGCAAGCACCTTAAAAAGAGATGTGGTGTCTCAAGGCTCTCTACGAGATAGAATACACTTAGCACCACTGCAGTTGATCGAGCAGCTCTTGGAATAGTCCACTAATAATATTGAATACCATACGATATACACCAGAATCACCAGAATCAATCCAAACCAGCCGTGGTACCTCTGCAACACACAATCCAGTCGGGTATAAATAATAAAAGTGAAGCTCTTCCTGTTCCTGGATAACGCTGATCGAGATGTGAGTTAGAAATATCGGCCAGAGTAGAGTACGCGTACCGCTAGACGAACTGTCCCGACTGGGGGTTCGGAACCATCGTTAACGTGCACTTGCTGTGCCTGAATAGTAAATGAACTGACAAGAAACACTGACAGGAAAAAGACACACCGGGGGGTCTCCGTGTGAAATTCTCTGGACCGTTCGCTATGACGACATTAGACGAGCGGCATCCATTTATCTACCAGGAGCGCTCACCCGTTGATGTCTTCCCGCAGCAAACGTCGAAGGTCCCTTGTTCGCTCTTGGTGGTGACTGGGAACGCGATTTGGGAGCCGCAAGACTGAAGTGATGCGAATTTCCGGAGGGCCGATCGGGCTTATTTGATGCCTGATCTTCGTTGTTCTTCTTTACCCTCGTCAATAGCCAACTTTTAAACCTTGACGGGCGTTGAGACGACTTTGTATCCTTAGGAAGTTCCCCTGTAGGTGCATCCGGAGGGGAGACCACCGGCGAAACATCGAAGGCTTGTGATACATCACGAGACGGTCCGACCGATGACACGTCATGGACAGAGGTCGCTGGGGATGGAACCTACCGACAGCGTCAAGTACAAAAGCAGGCGGGGGGAGTGATGATAACGAACCTCATCATAGTCGAACAGGGGAGCCGCCGTACTTGACGGTAACCCGACCTATGCGACGATAAGAATTGGCTTTCAAGGGGCAATAAATGCATACATCAAGGGGATCACCTCCACGGTCTTCCTTGTTTGACTCGTTTGACTCGGACTCAGCTTTAGTAGACTGAACAATCTCTTCCTGGAGTATGCACAAGAGCGAGTTAGTCCGATGCATACGACGAGAGAGTGATGAAATCGTACGGGAGCGGAGTCGGGTGGATTATTATCGTGACCAGCCGAGGACGAAGGCTGCTCGTCTCGTTGGCTTTGCTCAGCGGATGGCTAATTCGATGATATGTCAAAGGGAATCGGCAAAAAAAGTATCCAGATAGGCATGGTACTTACTTGGAAGTGCGGTAGACTTTCGATGATGATTTTCCCATGGTCTCCACCAACGACGATAAGGTGGTCGTCTGGAGAGATAGCGATTGAATATACGTCTCGATTATGTTGCACGAGACCGAGTTCGATGTTTGTTGCCATGTCCAAGAATGATACGGTGCGGTTCGTCGAGTACACGATGAATTTGGAGTGCTTCGGGAGGGCAATGCATGAGTAGCCATTTATATCAGTGACAGTCCACTCCGAGGCTGTTGACCCTGTGGAGACTTCAATTCGTGAAATTTTGTCGTCGGATACGACAAGGAGGTGGTCGTCGGACCAGAGTAGACCAGTGTTGAAGAGTGGGGTGACAGATATATTAATTTCCAGGAGCAGGTGGCCATCGCTGCTGTCGTAGACGCGCACGGAATCGTGAGTGCCAGTGGCGATCCGATCTCCTCGAGGCGAATATTTTGCTGCAAAAACAAGATCATTGTGGGGGAGTGTTTGCAGTTGTTCGTGCGAGGCAGTGTCCCAAACCAACGCTGTTCTGTTGTCCGACGCTGAGACGAGTCGCTGAGCGTCCGGAGAGAAATCGACGGCGTTAACTTCGTTGTTTTCCTTGTGTTCAAAGACTTGTTCGTGTGTCTCTGCGTCCAAGACAAACACGTCGCCGAGGTCTGTTCCACCTGCAACCCATCGCCCGTCCTTGGACACAGCAAGACAGCGGATAATACCGCTCTTTTCAATCGTTGCTATTCGTTGGCCGTCTTTGACCCGCCATACTTGAACCCCATCACGACCGCCGCACCAAAGATTCTCGCCGTTCGTTGAAAACTCAACTGCATGTAGCCGGTCACCGACGTCGATTTCAATTGGACCAGGGCGTTCTTTTCCGAGGATCAGCGCTCAACGCTCGGCATGTACACGTTCTACACCTTTTCAGTACGCACCGGTAGTCGACGACGACGTAGCCATCATGGACACAATCCAGAAGGGTAGAGGTGGGAATCAACGAACGAGGTGCCACGTCGACACGGGCTGGCGCCCATCCGTCATCCTCATGTTTTCAGTTTCTAACAAAGATCGTTCCGATACTCTGCGTCGCCTACCAACAACAGGTCGGCCCTATTCCTGGTACTACACGTTTTACCAGACTAGTTACACTTACTAGACAAATCCAGCTATGTTCCACGTAATTATGATGCACTGCAGCTCTTTCATGCGAAACACCAACGTTCCTTGACAGGTCCACCAACGATGTCCTGCTCGACGGCACAGTCGGCCACAAGGTGCATCACGGTCCCCATCCTATTTAGGTTTTGATAAGTCGATCCGTTTCTCCTGTTTTTTTGGACACGCAACCCCTTCTCCTGGATGAACAACTATGCATTCCCCATGAGAGCTACAATGTGCACAAGAATGTCCTATGCAGAAAACATAGTGCAACGTGTATGTACATCGGGGTGTGGACAAAAGAATGCGTCAGACATGATGGCGTGGACAAGCACCTCTAAAGGAGATGTGGTGTCTCAAGGCTCTCCACGAGATAGAATACACTTAGTACCACTGCAGTTGATCGAGCAGCTCTTGGAATAGTCCAGCGCCATATGGCTGATGACACTGAGTAGTATCCTATCATGTACAACGGAATCACCGGAATCAATCCAAGCCAGCCGTGGTACCTCTACAACACACTATCCAGTCGGGTAAGAATAATAAAACGGAAACTTTTCTCGTTCCTGGATATCGCTGATCAAGGCGTGAGCCAAAAACGTCGACCAGAGGAGAGTATGCGTACCGTTAGACGAACTGTCCCGACAGGGGGCTCAGAACCATCATTAACATGCACTTGCTGTGCCTGAATAGCAAATGAACTGACAAGGGACTCTGCTACAGGAAAAAGACACACCGAAGGCTCTTCATCTGAATTTCTCCGGACCGTTCGCTATGGCGACATTAGACCTATGACACCCATTTATCTATCGGGAGCACTCACCGGTTCACGTTTACCCGCAGCGAATGTCGAAGGTCCCCTGTTCACTCTCGGAGGTGACTGTGAACGGGATTCAGGAGCGGCAGGACCGAAGTGATGCGAATTTCCCGAAGGCCGATCAGGCTTATTCGATGCTGGGTCCTCGTTTCTCTTCTTTATCTTCGTTTGTAGCCACCTTTGAAATTTTGATGAGTGTTGAGATGGCTTTGCGTTCCCAGGAAGTTTCCCCGTAGGTACCTCCAGAGGGGCTGCAGCTAGCTGGACATTCGAAGCTTGTGGTACATCACGAGATGGTTCGACGGAAGGCGCGTCGACCACAAGATCATGAACAGAAATTGCTGGGGATGGGGTCTTCCGACAGCGTCAAACACAAAAGTTGGCGGAGGAAGTGGTGACAACGAACCTCATCATAGTCAAACAGGGGAGCTAGCGCACTTGATGGCAACTCGACCTATGCGATGGTAAGAACCTGCTTCGAAAGGGAAGCAAACGCATACGTCGAGGGGGTCGCTTCCCCTGTCTTCCTTGTTTGACTCAGACTCGACTCCTGCTGATTGCACGAGTCCTTCCTGGTGTACGTACAAAAGAGTTAGCCCGATGTATACGAGAGAGTGGTGAGGTCGTACGGGAGTGGAGTCGGGTGGATTATTATCATGACCAGCAGAGGACGAAGGCTGCTCGTCAATTCAGTCATATGGTCAAAGGGGTTTGGCGAAAAAGTACCCAGATGGGCATGGTACCTACTGTGAAGTGTGGTAGACTTTCGATCGTAATTTTCCCATACTCTTCACCAACCACGATAAGGCAGTCGTCTGGGGAGATAGCGATTGAGCGTATGCGTTCGGCATGCTGCATGGGACCTAGTTCGGTATGTGCCGCCGTGTCCAAGAATGATACGGTGCGGTTTGTCGAGTACACGATGAAGTCGTTGTGCTTCGGCAGAGCAATGCACGATAGGCCAGTGGCATCGGTGACAGTCCATTCCGAGGCTGTCGACCCTGTGGAATCTTCAACTTGTGCTATTTTGTTGTTGGATACGACAAGGAGGTAGTCATTGGACCAGAGTAGACCAGTGTTGTAGAATGGAATGATGGTTATATTGATCTCCAGGAGCAGGTGGCCATCGCTGCTGTCGTAGACGCACACGGACTTATCAGTGCCAGTGGCGATCCGATCTCCTCGAGGCGAATATTTTGCTGCGTAAACATGATAGTTGTGGTGGAGTACTTGCAGTTGTTTGTGCGAGGCAATATCCCAGACCGACGCTGTGTCGTTGTCTGACGCCGAGACGAGTCGTTGAGTGTTTGGAGAGAAGTCGACGCCGTTGACATCTTGGTTGTCTTCTCTGTGCTTAAAGACTTGTTCGTGTGTCTCCGCGCCCCAGACAAACACATCGCCCGACCCTGTTCCACCTGCAATCCACCTCCCGTCCTTGGACACAGCAAGACAGAGGACATCACCACTCGTTCCGATCGTTGCCATTCGTTGACCGTCTTTGACCCGCCATACTTGAATCCCACCGCGACCGCCGCTGAAGAGATACTCGCCGTTCGCTGAAAACACGACTGCATATGGCAAGTTACCAAAGTCGATTTCAATTCGGCCAGGGCGTTCTTTTCCAAGGATCAGTACTCAACGCTCGGCATGTACACGTTCTACACCTTTTCAGTACGCACCAGTAGTCGACGACGACGTGGCCATGGTGAATCCAGAAGGGCAGTGGTGAGAGTCAACAAACGAGGTGCAGTTGAGGTTTCTCCGCGCCAAGTACACGTTACTCTTTCTCGATATGGGCTAAGTCTTTGCCCCATCACGTATTGTTTTCGGCGCTTGTGCAGCTTCTAACTGCGTAGTATCGCACGATATACACCAGAATCACTAGAATCAATCCAACCCAGCCGCGGTACCTCTACAACACACTATCCAGTCAGGTATAAATAATAAAAGTGAAGCTTTCCCTGTTCCTGGATATCGCTGATTGAGATGTGAGCCAGGAATATCGGCCAGAGTAAAGTACACGTACCGTTAGACGAACTGTCCCGACTGGGGGTTCGGAACCATCGCTAACATGGACTTGATGTGCCTGAATAGCAAATGAACTGACAAGGAACACTGTTTCAAGAAAAAGACACACCGGGGGCTCTTCATCTGAGTTTCTCCGGACCGTTCGCTATGATGATATTAGACCCGTGATATCCATTAAGTAATCTACCAGGAGTGCTCACTCGCTGATGTTTACCCGCAGCAAATGTCGAAGGTCCCTTGTTCACTCTCGGTGATGACCGGGAACGAGATTTGGGAACGGCAGGACCGAAGTGATGCGAATTTCCGGAGGGCCGATCGGGCTTATTCGATGCCTGATCTTCGTCGCTCCTCTTTATCCTTGTCAATAGCCAATTTTTAAACTTTGATGGGGGTTGAGATGGCTTTGGGTCCGTAGGAAGTTCCCCTGTAGGTGCTTCCGGAGGGGAGGCCACTGGCAAAACATCAAAGGCTTGTGGTACATCACGAGACGGCCCGACCGGGGGCGCGTTGACCACGAGATCATGGACAGAGGTCGCAGGGGATGGAGCCTGCCGGCAGTGTTAATACAGAAACAAGCAGGGAGTAGAAAGAACGAACTTCATCATAGTCGAACAGGGGTGCTGGCATGCTTGATGGCAACTCGACCTATGCGATGATAAGAACTGGCTTCGAAAGGAAGCAAACACATACATACGTCGAGATCGCCTTCACCGTCCTCCTTCTTTGACCGAGACTCGACTCCAGTGGATTGGCTGGGTTCTTGCTGGAGTACGTACAGAAGGGAGTTAATTTGACGCGTACGACGAAGGAACGATAAAACCCTACAGGCGAAGAGTTAAGTGAACTATTGTCATGGCCTGCCGAGGTCAAAGGCTGCTCACTTTGTGCTTGCTCGCGAGTAGATTCCTAGCATGGTGTGTATGCAGTAAAATCATTCAATAAGGACGGTACTTACGACGATGTGCAACGGACTTTCAACGATGACCTTCCCTTGATCGCCACTAATCGCAATAAAGCGGTCGTCTGGTGAGAACGCAATCGAATGGATGTCTTCGTTGTGTTGGATAACACCGAGCTTGGCGTGTGTTGCTGCGTCCCAAAACGATACGGTACGATTTGCAGAATATGCAACGAATTCTCCATGCTTTGGTAGCGCAATGCATGCCCGCGACGTCGTGTCGTGGCCCATCCATTCCGAGACTGTTGACCCGGTAGATCCTTCGATTTGTGTGATTTTTCCCGAGGATATGGCAAAGAGGTGGTCGTTTGTCCAGAAGAGGCCTGTGTTGTACCACGGGCTGACTGTTACATTGACTTCCACCAGCGAGCGCGCATCACTGCTGTCGTAGACGCGCACGGAATTAAGAGTGCCGGTTGCAATTTTATCTCCATGAGGCGAGTACTTTGCTGCGAAAACACGATCGTCGTGGGGGAGTGTTTGCAGCTGCTCGTGTGAGGCGATATCCCAGACCGACGCTATTTTGTTGTCTGATGCCGAGACGAGTCGCAGACCGTCTGGAGAGAAATCCACGCCGTTGACAGCGGAACCCCGGCTGTGTTCGAAAACTTGTTGGCGCAGCTCTTCGTCCCAGACAAGCACGCTGCCCAGGTATGTCCCTGCTGCGAAGTATCTGCCATCCCCGGAGACAGCGAGACAGTAGATAACTTCGCTCTCTGCCATCGTGGACAATCGTTTCCCGTCTTCCATCTGCCACACTTGGACCCCGTCGAAACCACCGGTCAAGAGACACTCGCCATTTGCTGAGAAGCTCAGTGCATCTACCCGGCTACCAACGTTGATTTCAGTTCGGTTACGGTGCTCTTGTCCAACGATCAACATCACCACAGACTATATTTTGTCAGCACGCACCGGTCGTCGACGATGTGGCCATGATGGACAATCCAGAAGTGTGTTGTGGGAGTCAATGCCTGAGGCGTGTCCTGTGTTTTGAGTCCGCATCAAGTCCGCGTTGCCCTTTCTTGATATAGGCTAGTGCCAATCCTTCGTCCTCATGTTTTCGGTGCTTCTCCCATGTTAGAAATCATACCAAGGTTCCACGTATATGACGGCCTGAGTCGCGACCTTTTTCATTGCACAATACACCCAAGCATTCTTTGGCGAGTCATCAGTGATGTCTTTGCTTGCTCGACGAAGCAGCCGTGGTACCCGATCGTAGTGGCCCTGAGGTGCATCATCATCTTCATGTTATTTAGGTTTTCATGTGTTGATCCGTTCCGTTTCTCCTATTCTTGACAATGTCCCACCACGTATCCCATCCCCCTTGTCTATCCCCGTAGGCAACATACCTGTCCCTGCACCCGTCTCGTGGGCAAGGTGCCCAAGCCCAACGGCTAGTTTGTTGTCTCGTATCATTTTTATGCATTTCTACTCTCATTCGCAACACCAGCCAGCTGTGGCTTTGCACTCGAGTCAAGTCAGCACTCATGATTGTTGGCGGACATTGCGTGCAATAACCACACTGCTCGGTAATTTTGTCTCGCCATTGTGATCTCATTGACACAGATACTTGCCTTGCAACCGCAGGTGAATCAAGGGCCCCGTCGGCTATGCGTCCAATTCGGGAATGCAATTTGTTCATGACGTCGTGCTCGATCAGCGGTGTGACCGAGCTGCCGTATGACAACGTCCGAGTCCCAACAAGGCCGGCATCAGACGTACGAGGTGTCGGCGTCGAATAGTCCACCATTGTAAGGGATACGCACTTGGACAGCTGATCCACTGTGTGGGGCTCATGGTCGTGTGGTGAATCGGATGCCATCTCGGGGGACGCTTTCGGGAAGGGTATATTGGATAGAAAATGTCAGGAACAGTTGAGGATGCTTCGAGTTGATGATGCATACGATCAATGCGTTCGTATTTTTGAATTTCTGAGGAGCCTAGCATTGGCGTGTCGGGGTACAGGATGCGTCCTAGAAGGCTTTCCGACGCCGAGAGACGGGAAGAGTGCTATAGTGCAAGCATTTCTGTAGGCGTTTTCAAGTTTGAGATGGTAAGGCAGATCCTGCGATGGGATTTGTGTCGAGAATGGCGGTCGCGGTACTGGACAGTGCCAGTGAGTGGCGTCAGGGTTATAACACGACAAAAAGTACGAGACTCGGATCAAAGTGCCTACTACTCTCACCTTGCAAACTCAGGTGCAGTGGCCGAGGTTTAATCATACTCACACACCTCCGAGCTCGAGCACGACGAACCAGAGGTGTAAATTGTTGATATCTCACCTTCACAGGCATTTGTTTCCAAGTCCGAGCCAGCCTCACCCATATGGAAGCAGAGAGAGTAAGTCCGATCGGGTAGGTCATCCGTTTTTGCCGTCTACCGTTGCAATATCGCTGCTGCTGTTGACTGAAAAGGAAAACCGTTGAAGAGCTTGTTACTATGCGCTGTCCTTTGAAGTTGGGCCCTGTGACTAACATGTGGACAGGGTTCAACTTCTGCGTCGACTTGAGTTCCCCGGACTATGTAAGTGGCAATAACGTGTAACGAATGGATCAGGTGCCAGAGGATTGGATGAAAGACGGGATCGAGGTCGATCGAGGTCGATATCAGTGAGTTTGAGGCTGGGGACGACGTACGGGCACGAGCAACTGCGAGATGGTACGCTCATACACGTGACTAACCTTGTGTGTCGACCATCTAGAAAAGGGCGACAATCGATTACAACGGGTCATGAGTGGGTAGCTAGTTCAGAGCAGATTAGTCGGTGATTGTGGCGAGTGAACACCTAGCTGCAACGAAGATGGTCCAACGGGTTCAGAGAGTAGTTGTTCAACAGCAGATGCTGGCATGGACAAACACCTCAGGCTCAAGGGACACATGGTGTATCGAGGTTCTTCAGGAGAGAGGATATACTTCACTGCAGCCAATCGAGTAGCTCATGGAATAATCCAATGCCATGACATTGAGTAGTATCCCACCATGCGCGCCGGAATCACCGGAATCAATCCAACCCAGCCGTGGTATCTCTACAACACACTATCCAGTCAGGTATAAACAATAAAAGTGAAGCTTTCCCTGTTCCTGGATATCGCTGATCGAGATGTGAGCAAGAATGTCGGCCAGAGTAAAGTACGCGTACTGTTAGACGAACTGTCCCAACTGGGGGTTCGGAACCATCATTAACGTGCACTTACCATGCCTGAATAGCAAATGAACTGACAAGGAACATTGTTACAGGAAAAAGACACACACCGAGGGTTCTTCATCTGAGTTTCTCCGGACCGTTTGCTATGACGACATCAGACCTATGACACCCATTTATCTACGGGGAGCACTCACCGGCTCACGTTTACCCGCAGCGAATGTCGAAGGTCCCTTGCTCACTCTCGGAGGTGACTGCGAACGGGATTCAGGGGCGGCAGGACCGGAGTGATGTGGCTTTCCGGAAGGCCCATTGGGTTCATCCGATGCCAGGTCTTTGTTACTTTTCTTTATTCTCGTCAATAGCCAACTTTTAAACTTTGACGGGCGCTGAGATTGGTTCGCATTTTTTAAAACTTCCCCTTGAGATGCCTCCAGAGGGGAGGCCACTGGCGGGACATCCAAAGCTTGTGGTACATCGCGAGATGGTCCGATCGAGGGCGCGTCGACCACGAGATCATGGACAGAGGTCGCTGGCGATGGAGCCTACCGACAGCGTCAAATACAAAAGCAAGCGGAGAGAGTGGTAATAACGACACGATACAACAGACGGCGAGGATCAAGAGGAACGCATCACAGTCAAACAGGGGAGCTGGCGTACTTGATGGCAACTCGACCTATGCGACGATAAGAATTGGCTTGGAAAGGGGCAATAAATGCATACATCAAGGGGATCACCTCCACGGTCTTCCTTGTTTGACTCGTTTGACTCAGACTCGAGTTTAGTAGACTGCACAGTCTCTTCCTGGAGTATGCACAAAAGTGAGTTAATCCGATGCATACGACGAGAGTGTGATGAAATCGTACAGGAGCGGAGTCGGGTAGATTATCATCGTGACCAGCCAAGGACGAAGGCTGCTCGTCTCGTTGGCCTTGCTCAGTGGATAGCTAATTCGACGGAAAGGGAATTGGCAAGAAAAGTACCCAGACAGGCACGGTATTTACTGTGAAGTGCGGTAGACTTCCAATCGTAATTCTCCCATACTCCCCAGCAATCACGATAAGGCGGTCGTCTGAAGAGATAGCGATTAGTATGTTGCATGAGACCGAGTTCAATGTGTGCCGCCGCGTCCAAAAATGAAACGGTACGTTTTGTCGAGTACATGATAAATTCAGAGTGCTTCGGTAGGGCAATGCACGACAGGCCAGTGGTATCGGTGACAGTCCATTCCGAGACCGTTGATCCCGTGGAAGCTTCAATTTGTGCTATTTTGTTGTTGGGTACGACAAGGAGGTGGTCGTTGGACCAGAGTAGACCAGTGTTGTAGAATGGGATGAGAGTTATATCGATTTCCATGAGCAAGCGGCCATCGCTGCTGTCGTAGATGCGCACGGATTCTCCAGTTCCAGTTGCAATCTGATCTCCTCGAGGCAAGTACTTTGCTGCGAAAACAAGGTTATCGTGTTGAAGTGTTTGCAGTTGCTCGTGCGAGGAAGTGTCCCAGACCAACGCTGTGTTGTTGTCCGACGCCGAGACGAGTCGCTGAGCGTCCGGAGAGAAGTCGACGCCGTTGACAACTCGATAGTCTTCCCTGTGCTTAAAGACCTGTTTGTGTGTCTCTGCGTCCCAGACAAACACCTCGCCCGACCATGCTCCACCTGCAATCCATTGTCAACCCCTACCCATCTCTCCAAAACTTACTATCAGTCATCCGGCCCCTGCTATCTTTTCTCCCCACTTCGGCATCGACATAGCCAAGACACTGTGTATCCCAGAGTCATGGCACGACACGCTTGGTCAGGTTATGCTTGACGCTGACGAACTCTTGTTCCCCCGCGAAGCAGACCTCGTAGTCACTGTCCGCATCCCATCCCAGTTCGCGGCCACCAACCACCACAATGATATGCGACCATCATCCCATCTCTCTTGTCTATTTTCTGCCCTCGTAGGCGAGGCACCATAGTATCACTCCGTTCGCGAGCATGATCTTTACAACCCAATCTCAGTATCTGCACCCAAATCTATGCGTGAAACCTCTCTCTCTATTGCTTGTAGTGTACCCTCTGCTCTAACGTCCCATCATGTTAGCCCAAGCAATCCACCTCTGTACGACAACGCCCAACTCATCCCCAGTCTTCCATGTCCCTCGCCAAGTACCTCAACGCCAGCGCCAAACTCGGTCTGAGCAACTTCGCCCCGTATTATGACTACTATTTCCTCGGAGTGACCGTGGAGGTTTTTTAAATGACTATACCGAGGAAGACATGGCACACTCGGTCACACTTCACCATCGACCACTGCCCGAGTGTGGGTGTGGTTTGAGAACCCCCACGAAGAGACGTGTGCAAACAGACAGGCGACACGAGCGACTCACGCACGTACGGAGAATCAGACGCCACGAACGGCAAAGGCGTGTCCTGTGGTCCAACCATATACACCGACATCACCCGAATCAATCCGTCCACGTTTAAGACACAACATCCACTCGGGTAACGTGAGCGAAACGGTAGCTCTAGGTACATCTGCCTATCATTTCTTGCGTCGTTGGTTCCCAACTAGTCCAAATCATAAATGTGCCTCTAGTGTTTCATGGCGTCCTTTGTGCAGCGCCGAGACTCTGCCCAAGACTTGCTCGCAGATCTTACCAGCCTAGCGACTCGAAAATGAACAAAAGAAAAATCCACAATACATGATAGATACAGCTCTTCTACACCATGTCTCTCCAAAGCAATGCGGATATCATGCAAAACGCGCAAGCAAAAAAAAAAAGAAAAGAAAAAGAAAAGAACCGTAACAACGGCAAAGCAGAGAATGACGAACCAACACACACACACGCACCGCTTTACAACGGAACAAACGGAAGTGGCCGTGTCCCCGGATCACAATACACCGTGTACACCTGTCCCAACACCTCCGTCTCCAAACCTCGGATCCGCAAACACCTCTGGAACAACTTCTTGTCGATCGTAAATTGCACCCGACTCGCGAGGTGTTGTCCCGCCACTAGATCCTTGATCACCCCCGCAATCAACCGTTGCTTGTGCACGTTGATCAGCGGCTCGAGTTGCATCGATGGCGGCAGCGGCGTGAGCGAATCAAACACTTCGGGATAACTCGGCGAGTCGAAGCTGACCGCGTGCGGGTCCATGGATACAGGCTCGTGAGGCGCCGTCGGGTCGATGAGGTCAGGAAGCTTGCTATATCGATATAGCCGCGCGAGATAAACACCTAGATCCCGCGCCGTCAGCTTCCCCAACTACGGCACGAATCCCACCTGCACGCACCAATGAACGGTACACACGCAGACGGCGTACCCCCCTCGGTGGACTTGCTCCACGACTGTGAGTCCGAGTTGTTGCTGCTCAGGATCGTCGACGCGTGCGAACGCACATCGATCGGCTTTGCGTCCACCGTAGCCGAGATGGCTTCATGCATCGCCTTGAAATCGTCTTCCGCGTTCACAAACTGCGACAACTTTTGAAAGATTTGCATCTCCCATGGACCCACCCGACCCCAGTGACGATGCATCGCCCTGTTGACCCAGTCGTTGCGCAACCCCGCAAGAACGGCAGCCAACGTATGAAAGTTGCTATGACTATACGATTTCTGTACATGACGAAGTCAGCACGACGTCCCTAGATCAAAACGACGGCACGTACGAACGCAAGTCGGATAAACTTGGCAACAACCGTATGTCGATCGCTAGGTGGGGTCATTACAATCTCCGAAAGGACGAAATTGGCCATTAAGTTGAAACGACCCCGAACGGCGGCCAGTGCGGTCGTCTTTTCAGTATTCCGCGACTCAGCTTTCCATTGCGCTCGGTCTTTCAGGTATTGCGCCCAGTCGAGCACGTTGACTTCTTGACACGACATCCAGTCGTCCATGATGAGTTCCTCAGGTTTGATACCCATGAACAATTCTCGGTCAATCATGGAGAAATGTTGGGCCAACACGTCGGCTTTGACGCTCAACACCCAGGATCGGTACGATCTACGACCTGTCGAGGCGAGAATCTTTGTAGGTGACGTGAGCGCAGGGACAGGGACAGGGACAGGTGTAGGTGCAGGGGTTAGCACCAGAGACGTCGCAATTATCGGACTCGGCGAACCATGCGATGTCGACGGTCGAGATGACACCCGACTGTTCAAAATCTCGAGCGGAACCGCATCCTCCGGTGCAGGCTTCGCATCCACCACTCTCATCGGGGAAGCCAATCCCACATCGACTGGAGTCAAAGGAGACCCCAACGATGACCCCGAAGCAGGCGTAGAGCCAAAATAGTCCTCCGTTCTCGAAGCCATCGAGACCATGATCTGGGACGGCGTCGCAGGCAACGAGTCCCGACTTGCAACTGAACTCCGCCTCGCGGACCATGTCTCGTGCTGATCAATATCGTACAGCTCGTCTTCCTCGTCGTTGTCGTCGTCGTCGTCATCCCCGTCAAAGAATCGCGGACGCTCGTCGCCAAAGTCGCCCGCAGCCATGCGTTCTTGGATCGTCCGTACCCATCCGTCAACCTTGAGCGCGTTTTCCCGGCGCCTCTGAGGATTGATCTGGCCCTCGAGACGTCTCAACGCTTCGTCTACGCCCCCGCCTTCACCGTCCTCACTCAGCGAGTCGACGATCGCGTTCACCTGCCACTGCTGGATCCCATTCCCAAGGCCACCGCCCCCGAGCGACACCACCGAGTTCCCTGACGCAACCGAATCTCGCGACCGTATCCCCATCGACGACACACTGTCGCCCGACCTGCGTATAAACTCGAAATCTCGGCGCAAAGGAAGTTTCCGCGGCATCTTCCTCAACCCAGGCGTCGGGGGCACGTTCGAGCGTTCCACATGAAACTCTGAAGACGTATCCGACAAGTCCAAATCGTCAATCGACACCACGTCGAACCGCCACGGCGGCTGCGCCTGCACTTGCGCCACCAACGGGTTCAGCCTCGACCGCGAAGACAAGATCGAGCCAAACGATTCCGTGGAGTGCGTTCGCGTAGACAAGGCCGCCCTCGAAATTGCGGACACGCCAGACTTGTACGACGCCCGTCCCTGGCTCATCGTCTCCATCTCGGTGCGTTCTTCTTCCTCTTCGGTCACCTCGGTCACGGACCGCAAGTGGTGCGCAGCAGAACTCGTGCTCGGAACTTTGTCTTCCACATGTGCGGGGGGCATCACGTTCGTCATCGGTTTCGTCTCAGACTCCGCATTAAAAACACCCGACGTCACAGCAGATGGCGGCTCGATCATCTTCAAATATTGCTCCACGCCACCGCGCACCCCCAACAAATCCCCGCTTGCGCTCAGCTCGAGGTCAAACGCCGACACGTTTGCGGGGACCGCGATCCCCGTGTCAACCGTTTGCCGCGAGTTCAACACACGTCTCCACCGTCCCAGCCGTCCAATCGTCTTGACGAACACGCGGGACAGCGCGCGCTGCGGGAATGTGATAGGTGGGGAAGCCTGTGCCAAGATGGGCGCAGCGCCTGGGGCAACTGATATGCTTGCTCGGCTCTGTTGAAGAATATTCCGTTGAAGGGGCTGTTGGAGAATGGCAGTCGATGCGGAAGCGATCGCGCTGGCCCTGGGCGGCGACATAACACCACCCGACGAACCAAACGCAAACGCATTTCCTGATTCCCCGCCGCCCCCAAGGAATACCGAGACACGCTCATCCGGCGCGAAATCGAGGTCCACGTCTGAGTCGTCCTGGTCTTTGGCAATTGCTTGGGCGAACTTCTCTCCGAGGACGTGCGTCGGTCGCGGCTTGGTCGAGATGCTCTGGCGTGCGGAAGTCGTGCCACGACGACGGCGCGTATGTGCCTCTTTACAGTCCTTGACGACCTTGATCAACTTGCGCACAATGCTCTGCGACCTCGATGGTTTAGTACCGATTACAAGTGCGAGAGAAATCTTGCCCAAGGGGCAAAAACTCACCAACCCATCTTGGTGCCGCTTCAGCACCGGATCCTTAACCAATGTATTCAACCAGCTCGCCAATAACAACCTCAGCTCCCGATTGGGTAAGAAATCCATCACAAAAAACGTCAACAACCAATACCGAATCGCAACGAACGTCCGAACCCTCACGATCTTCTTCGCCAAGTCATCCTGCTTGGTCGTATGTCCACTCAAACTCCAGTGGAATCGACAAATGAGTAAATGACACAGGTCGACGGCAGAGATGTAGGTACGGTAGGTGAGGAAGAAATTGAGCAGTTCGTCGTAGTTGAAATCGGAGGTCAATTGAGCGATCCAACGTTCAATGGTGGCGGCAAGGAGAACGCGACGGCCGTTCGCGTTGGTGTTTGGGTCGTCTGTGAGGATACGAAGGTTGGGGATGTCGGCAGAGGGTTTTCCGCGGCGCGAACCGGTCGGGGAGGACACGCCTGCCCGACTGCTGTGAGAAAGAGAGAATTCATCTGTGTCTACTTCAGAAGTCAGACTCGTCTCCCCCCAGAGGACGAACCGAGGGTCGTCACGAGGAGTGGCGCTGTCATCTGCGCGCAACGACATCTTGATCGTCGTCTCTCCCGCAGAATCGGGGAACAAACGGTCCAAAAGAGGGAGACCACGGTAGGTTTGCAGCACATCGAATACCTCCGGGGAGTACTGCGAGTACATGCTGGTCTCCGGCAGTGGCGCGAGCGCAGGGTCAACAAGTGGGATATCGGAGTCGTCAGCAAAAGGAGAAACAGCAAGACGAGGCGACGGCGGTGGTGAGTCTGCGCGTTCGGACTTGACAAGGAAATCAGCTCCCTGAGATGCTAAAGCGCTCCCAACATGCCGCATCATGTCATCAGCACGCGCAGTAAGACCGGACTCGAATGACTGCATCTCGCGGAGAGCGCGAGGTAAGGGAAGGAATATCGAATCGTCGCGTGAAGCGGGTGAATCGAAGGTGATACCAGGACCAAAGGGCCGTGGGATATAACTAGCACCAGACGATCGAGACACGGAAGGGGAAGGAGGTACAGAACCACTGGGCCACTGCATCATCTCACCAAAGATGTCACCGCAAGATGGCTTAAGTGGATCTTCTGAGGGAACCTCCGAGGACGACGGACGGGGCAAGTCAGCGGCCGTAACACTATGCGAATGGGTACGACCGGTGGGTGTAGGCTGCCTCGACGGGTTCTCGGGGTCAGCCGTCCCAGTCACACCCCCAAACGTGTCCGGAATAGATTTTGTGCGTCTGAGGAATAAACGCGCTGGACCCGCGTCCTGAGTTGGAGCCCATTTAGGAGGCGGCGCAGGCTTGGGTTTGTTCTGCATGAGGATGTTATGCACGCTCATACGCGATCTACTCCTAAATGAACGTTCATGCGTATGGGACATGTCGACGGACGTCGATACTTTTTGAGCCTTTGATTCTGCTTCTGCAGCTGGCGCGACCGCATCACGGTGTCTAATCCAGTTATGTTGGATCAGTTCATTCCACAAACAAGGAGACGCATTCAACACTGACCCAACGCGATACATTTGCTTTCCGTGCTGGTTGACGAACGCGGTGATCGCATAAGGAGAACGAACGTCTTTACAGACACCCAAGTACTGATCGTATCGTCTTTTCAGCTCCCTTGCGGCAGGTCCCGAAGAGGTTTCGACAAAGCTGCCGTCGGCTGAAAAGATGTCCAAGTTGGTTTAGTATTCCATCTCAGCGGCGGTAAAGTATATAATGGTTCATGAACAAGATCCGACACGGAATGAGGAAAACAAAAGACGTAGAATGGAACACGAAGTGTACTTACGCGCAATAGAAATGTCCGCCAAGGCCACTTCAGAAGGTAGGGAGCCCCAGTCACCTTCAGACGTGATGATAGTATGAGAAAATACGACCGAAGACTGTGATTTGTTGAGAGAGGGAGTGGGTATGGGGAGAATGAGATGAGGAGGCGCGTCGGAAGGGGAAAGTGACGAGGGTCTGGATGCTGAAGATGTTGATTGCGTTATTGTTTCTGATGGTTCCATTATTGTTTCGGTGGTAAGGTGGTCTAAGAGTGATGATGCTGATGCTGTCAGTGGTGATACAGTGGCGTCAAGGCCAAGCGAAAGCACTGGGGTGGTTGGAGAGGACTGGTCGTCGTGATCCGTGGACATCTCTGACATGGATGGTACGTTTGATAAGAAATTCCAACGTTAAAGCCGTGTCATGCAGGTGAAGGGGAGGCGAAAAAGAAAACGTGCGAAACGGTAAGTCGAATTTATGCTTCACCCCTGGATGCGAGCACAAGAACTGAAACAGGGAAATCGAATGCGAGGAAAACAAGGTCGTGCAATGTGCAGCGTCGGTGTCGGCGTCGACGGAGGGCGCGAATCCGGTAGAAACTCGAATGGCGAGAGCGATGTCGTCGTAGTCGTGGCGGTCGTTGGCGGCGCTGAATCCAAGTCGACGTCGTACGCGAAATGAAAGCGCCAGGAAACAAAAGAGCGACAGTCACGTGGCTCCGAACCGCCATGTGATTTAGAGTCCTCGCACGTTGCTTGGCGGAGAACGACTTCATGTCCATCGTCACGATACGCGTACGTTCCATCCAGTCCACGCCTTGTAACGAAAAAGACTCAAATCGTCCACCAGAACGTCGAATTTCTCAATAACCCCGCGCGTTTCCTCGACCCATACAAATTTCGCGTCACCTTCGAGTGTATCGCACCGCTCAAGGACGGTAAGCGCCACCCCTTTCACCTAATCATGTTGCCCGCTCATCCTGCTCCACCAGACCTTGAATGGAGACTCATCTACGTCTCGTCTCCTGGAAACGAAGACCTCGATCAAGAGCTAGACGACTGTCTTGTCGGACCCGTCCCAGTCGGCGTGAACTCGTTTGACTTTGAAGGCGTCCCACCCGACCCCTCAAAAATACCCCCAGAAGACGTCCTTGGCGTCGCCGCACTCATACTCACCGGCTCGTACAAAGATCAGGAATTCGTCCGCGTAGGGTATTACCAGAACACCGAGTATGACAACGAGGAAATGAAGGAGAATCCCCCGCAAAAGATCATGTTTGAATGGTTGGTCAGGGATATGAATACCAAGCCGCGTGTGACGCGGTTCCAAATCAAATGGTCTGTCGCGCTCTTTACTTCTGTTGCGAGCATACTGATGTCCGCTAGGGACCTGTCTCCACCCTCGCACGTGGGCGTTACCGCTGCTGGTGCTGCTGCGTCCGCAGCCGTGCCCTCAGCAGATGACCTAGATGGTCCAGACGAGGAAGTCGATACACAACCACCTCAAAAAACAAACGGCATTTCATGATGTTGTAGTCCTTCGCTCATCTGCTGCTTATAAACTGCATACCACCGTCTCGTTACATGTCCTTATCACCCTTGACTAGAAGGAATCTCGATATTTAGCTGATATACTTCCAAGGTCATCAGGTCAATCCTACGCAACCGACTTGCTCTTGTACAACAGCACATATGCCGACGAATCTTCACCCCCACCGTCGATCGTCGACAACTTTTCCTTTGGGAACACAGACACCTTGTCATCATCAAATTTATACCAATCTTCGTCGTCGGGAGACTTGTGTCCGTGGAACACGGTCTTCTTCACGAAGCCAATATAATGACCAGAGTCGGCATGCGCACCCTTGTGTGTCACGATGGCTGAGCATCCGTTAGCATCCGTTCTCTGGTGCAGAATGTAAAACTAGACTCACCAATGAGATCATACAACCCCGTCGCGCTACATCCGTAGTCTGCCTTCAACTCCGGGTCAACAAGTGCCTCAAGCTCGCTCAACTCCCTAGCCCGATACACGCTCTCATCCTCTAGTTCTGCAGTCGTTGAGGCAGTAGCAGCCGGCTCGTCCACATTCATGCTAGACTCTCCGGCAGGTGGCGGAGCAGGGGCGCTGGCTTGCGGTGCATTCTTGGTTCGCTTTCGGACTTTATTCCTCTCGGACCGCTCCACTTCAATTTCCTTGAGGCGCCGAGAAACGGGTGTCAACTTTTCTCTTAGCTCCGGGGTGACGATATCCAACGCGTCGAATTCGGTCGTAAATTTGACCTTGCGCTGGGGACAGATAAGCAAAGGAGTGTGATAAGACTAATAGGACACGTCGCTAACCATGATTTTCGCCTTCTTTCCAATGTCACGACGCCATGCAAAACGAACCATGTGTAGCGTGAGGTAAGTTGGAAGCCGGGATAAGCGAGATGTCTGGGTGTAAGTAGCCTCACGACCCAAGGAAGAAGAATTCTTCGTAAGCTTGGAATTTAGAGACTGCGGTCGTGAATCAGGTTCAATGACCATCACTACCGGGAGACTCCTCACGTCCATGATACCCGTATGCATAAAGTTGGTGGAGACGGAGATGCTACACTCAATTTTAAGCACGCGTTCAATCGAGACGGTGGATGGTTCTTCGGGAGATTCATCGCACTTGAGCCTGACATTACAGATCAGAGCTCAATGTATGGGATAGGTCAGAGGGGCCCTACTCTCGGCGCATTTCGCCCACCAAGAACTGGTCGACAAATTTTTTACCTGCAACAGACTCACCGGAGGGATCGACGCCGGGAACGTCCTTGAGCACATTGATCATCTGGGTCCAGCATTCTTCCGCGTCTACACTGAATGTGAATACTCGGTAGGGGGATCGGTTGCTGGGAACCGTGACCTTGTTGGGCATAGCCCACTAATGGACCAGCCTTTGACCTGTCGAGTTCGTTGAACTGAGGGACAACTTGCCTGAGGGTGGTCAAGAATGCGCCGGGAATGACACTGTCGGTGGTGCTAGCCATGTTGATAAATAGGTCGCGCAAGGCCCTGGGGAGAACATCCAAATGGGACGATCTTCGAGAAAAAAAAGTTGGAATGGGAAAGCGAATTTGCATGGAAATAAACTCACTTGAACAAGGCGGTTTGGAGCTCTGGGATCGCTCGCATTGCTTGCAGGGTGGAATTCATGTAACATGTGTTACCAAGACTAGCATCGCGTTATTGCCGACAAGAAAATGGAAGGCATTTGTGCTCACTTTTTAAGCCCAACAGGCATTTCAAGCTACAAACGGATCAGAGAATCGTAAGTGTGAACGGGGGCGTTGCATTACCACTTCTGCCATCTCTGCATCATTCATATCTGGCGCATACATAGGGTGATTAGGCATGCACCGGCAGAGAAGTCCCTGATCTCACCCTCAAGGAACACGATGGGCTTTTCTGGGGGCTTTGGCAGCTCCCCTGCGGCACCGATCACAGTGAATGTTTGACCCTGGATGTGAGCTGGTCAACGGGACGCGAGAGAGTATCGCGCGGTGATGAACACCCACCGGTTTTGGAGCGACTTTTTTCCAGTCAGTGTCATCCTGAATCAAGACTTGGAGTGCTTCTTGGAGAGGGCAGAGATAAGAGATACCTTGAGCATGCCGCCCTTGATCATGACCTTCATTCTATCGGGTGGCACGCCCGTGAGTTGATGGACTGCATCCTTGAATGCTGCTGGTGGCAGATCTGGGTCGAGCTGCACGTCGTAAGTCTTTCCGGCGTGCTTGATGTGTACTTGGAACGGGGCCATGGCTGGGGCTGAGGAAGAATCTAGAGCAGTGACGCGTCGCGGATGGGAATGTATTATATAATGCATGTGAGTTGTGATGTCACATCTCGATTGACCACGTTGGCCGCTGCGCGACTTGACCAGAGACGACCATGACGATCTAGTAAGTCGCCCTCCACCAGCGCCTGGGGACGCACTCACCTCGCTTACAGCTACAGCCTCACGTTTATGCTCCTCGCAGCAGAGGTACGTCGACACTCGCCACCAAATTCGCGTGCTCATCTCTGCAGATGGTCACGTTCTGCATCCTCGTGTTCCCGCTGCCATACGCCATTCGCAAGAGACTTTTCCGCTTCCTCTCAGAAAGTCCCATCGTCGCCAAATTCGCGTATGGCCTCAAGATATCCTTTATCTTTGTCGGCATTCTCTTCGCGGATGCCCTCCAGCGCATGTACCGCGTAAACGCAGAGTTTGAATTGGCCCGCGCAGACCACACCGTCCATGACGCTCGCACCGAGTCAACCATCGCTGCGCGCAAGTTCTAGTAAGTCATGACTGCGTCGTCTTGATGCGGTTCCTCAGACCTTATAGCGCCCAGCGCAACATGTATCTCACCGGGTTCTGCTTGTTCCTTTCACTCGTCTTGACGCGCACGTTTTCGATCGTGCTAGACCTCATTCAGACGCAGGAGGACTATGGCAAATTGAAAAAGGCGGCAAGCATTCCAATCTATTTTTCTTGTGAGCCCACTCGATAATGCGGACCCGCTAGACGGCAGCCGCCTCCAGAAACAACATTGTAGCCAGTGATAACTCAAAGCTGATCGAGGAACTCAAGAAGAAACTGGCGGCTAGCGAGACCAACTTTGGTTTGTATATTCGCCACCCTACTCTTGCACGTACTCATGGACATTCACAGAGATCGTGAAGAAGCAGGCTGCGCAGAATGCGGAAGAATATGATCGTCTTGCCACAAAGTACAATGAAGCGACCGGCCAGACGTCGAACAAAAAGTCGGATTAATTGATGTCTTGGCAAAGGAACGCATACTTCATTTTGTCCACCCTGGGATGTAGCTTGGACTGTGTACCCTGTTTTGCGTGTGATCTGCCTATTATCATTCGTGCGAGCACTAGAACAAGATCTATTTATTACAAGTTGAATGTCATAACAGAGTGAATTGTGCCATCAACACGTCTTGCTTACATTGCACCTGTCTGAACTGACATCCTTGTTCTTTCATCGTACTTCCCTCGGAACAAGCACGCCATCGTCGCTCTTGACGAGTCCCATTCCAGACACTGGTTCTTCATTATCGACTCGCATACAGAGCCATCTCACTTAAATTATGCTTGTCTGGCCTCTTGGCCTCACAAAAAGCATCCGTCTTACATCAGGGAAAGATCATGCGAGCTATAAGGCTTTATAATTAGAAAATTAGTATGACACGCCAGTTCCAGACATATGTGCGCACATTGCTGACTTCAATCTGGAGTGTCCGTGTAACTGCGCACATTTTGTTTCCGACCCACGTGGTTGTAATCGCGGTTGACCAGCGCTATCAGTGTTGTATTGGCCAGTCTCTGCACAGGCTACCGTTTCGCTCAAGTCGTCTGGATGGATGTTGTGTTCTGGATTAGGGACTTGTACTACGGGCGGAATGAATTGATTCGATGTACACCTACACGTACATGCTATACTTAGAGGGGGGACATCGTCCGTATAGTCGAACGGCTTCGCTGGAGCAAAAGCTGCGCTGATGGAGAGAGACAAGCTGTGTCTCTCGATGTGCTCCCGATGTCGAAAATACTATGACCCACACGTCTAGTTTGTACCGTATTCGCTGACAGCGGCGGGGCTTGTGTCAGTAGAACTGATGCAGCCCGTCAAATAGAGGCGGGAACAGAAAGTGCTGCATTGGCAGCTGGGCGTCAAAATATAATAAAGGCGGAGTGTCACTTGGTATGTTGACAATCTCTACATTTTCGCGAGTGATGGTTGCGAGGATAAAGGTTCCACAGGGAGCTTTATCGACTTCGACCGAGTTAACGTAGCGCTCGAGGTAAATGCTAGACACGAGATAAGGTAACTTATCTCGAGAAACTTACGGTGGCGGTGCGCGTGCCCATTGGCCGGTGGTCACGTGACACCCGTGATATGGGGGCACCGTCGAGTCGAGCGGACGAGGACGCAACAGGCGGCGATGGATCCTGCCCCAAAAAAAATCCAAAAATTACGAGAAAATTCACGGGACGGTCACCCAGTGCTAGCACGTGTGCCTCCATGGCTCATGAACCGCCTTCCACCCGAACAATCGACCGTAAAGTGCCAAAGTGTGTGGATAAGTGCTGTAAAGTGCGTAAAGTACTTTACGCTGAAAAACTTACGGTGAGCACTGCGCTCCGATTGGCGGGCGCCGTACGTTCTGTATGTTTCCCTTCTGATTGGCTCATCCTGTACCTTTCTTTATATATATATTTTTTCTCCGCGTCGGCTCTCGAGCCGACGCGGAAGCAATTGCCCTCCCGGGATCTCGCTGCTCGGGCCACCAACCAGCAGCATCATACTCGGCACACACTTGTCGCCACACTTTTTGCCTTCATTCAGACGAGATGGGTAGGTACTAATTAAATACATTGGTTTCAGGGAATGTACAGTAAATATATATTTTTCTACTGTGATATTTACCTCGTGTCTGGCTCCATGGGTAAGCCCTCCAAGGCTGCGACCCATATCTCCTGCTCGAGACCCTGCCGAGTCGGGGGAACTCGCGCTTGCCGAGAACGGGCGCGTCGAGCACGAGGGGACGCGGTGTGCACGTGCGCCTGGGAATCCCCGTGGGAATCTCACGTACAGGCTGTGCCCGCGCGTAGGGGCACAGCATTGTAAGTTTTCCGAATTATAGATACTTAGCTGATGGCAGTTATGGCTCACCGTAATCATATGCAATAACAGTGGCAGTTGCGACTGCAATGAGTCGTCGATAGGAATTCATCACAAGCGTGATTACCTTACTGGAGAGGTAGTTGTTCAGCTGTAAAGCTGCTATGGATAGCAAATCGTCGGCCATGGCCTTGAGAAAGGCAATCTCCTCGGAAAGCAGTCTGACGGAGAGATTCAAAAATGGAGGGAGTCGTACGTCGCTAAATAGGCGACAAATTTAAAGTGAAGAGATGATATCTGGCACCGTCGGATCTTTCCTTGGATAACCCTAGACACTCTGACAATGCCAGTATATGTGCACTCTTTTATTATGACCGTGGCGTGCTTCAAACCTTGTGTTGCCATGTCGTTCTGAAGGCACTGCAAGAAGTGCGGTGGTTAACTGTACTTTGGGGGTTTCAAGTTGTTGGTATGACCCGAGAGAATTGGATCTGGGGCTTGCAAGCCTGACACCTGAAGCACGGAAAGTTATAAGTGCAATTCGCAGTTGAATTAGGTCGAGGAAGAAGGTTGATTAGTCTGCATCAACATTGCTACGCCTGTGTTTCAATCCATACAAGTGCTTTCCGGGAAAAATAACGCCATAGCGCCCGGTCGTTAAGATGGAATACCCACCTTATTTCCCATTTGCTTGGTGGCCAAGAAAAGTCAGGATGAACGTTGACGAGATGCCCCTCATTATGGTTTCGGACCTGCAACTCCACAAGCCTGTGTGTTCATCCCAGACGTTCACCTGCTCCATGGGCCTGTGATGTATACAGTTACCATCAAGCTGTTTACCGAATCACAGCACATCGGTGATCACGCTGGCGGGCTGGATGCGGACGATGCAGACCAGCATCAGTAAATTTACAAAGACTTTTGTAAATTTACTGATGGCCATCGGAGATGGCTCAACGTTTCAACTCGAGACTCCGTGTGTTGATCGGTGTTTAGATTGATCTGTCGGTGATGCATTGATGCCCGGTCAAAATGACAAGTGGCTGGTCGAGCGCGAACGATGCTTGTGGGGCTGTGGGGCTAGTGAGTCGTGAAAACAGTGGCTGTTGGCAATCTCATCAGGAAAATGGGGTGGCACAGACACAGCGGCTGCATCAATGTTTAGCGCCGACCTAGATGTGGAGCTAAACGCGGGGGCCGCACTTGAAATTTGTTCTCGAGTTTGAATAAGGGTCGAACTTGATGTTTGGTCGAAGGCTGGAGATGCGTAGAAACTCCAAGTTTTGACGCGCGCTTCGTTACACCAAAAATGTCGAGCTAAGTATGGAAACAAATGTTTGTACTCTTGATGATATTTAGTCTTTCTGGAAACGAGAGTGGTGGAGGATGGCAGAGGCTCTCCTCAGCGCTGGTTCCGATCCCTATGCACGAAATGGAGATGGACCTTGCGAGCAAACTTGACTTTTTCGAGCAGAATTTTTTGCGCTTGGTCCAAGAAGCCGGAGCGAAGCGCACCGTCCGCGCTCCCAGTTGAAATTTCGCTGGATGTCCTTTTG
This sequence comes from Tylopilus balloui, assembly GCA_038089995.1. Taxonomy (NCBI): domain Eukaryota; kingdom Fungi; phylum Basidiomycota; class Agaricomycetes; order Boletales; family Boletaceae; genus Tylopilus; species Tylopilus balloui. The sequence goes on along the minus strand of JBBPLW010000069.1, from coordinate 33,782 downwards.
TGCTTGCATCTAGTCCTACGGCATTGGCATGTCTGCCACGCAGCTAAAAACCTGTACCCGGGAAGGTTTATTTCAACTGTCCCGTGTTGTGAGATTGATCGTGTTAGCACGCCCTAGCTGACGTCGAGGCTCGTCATCATTCGTCGTAGTATTGAAGGGGCCCCAAGTTTGTCCTAATGTCAGGTCCCGGCTCGAAGGAAATGGATTCTGCTGACAGTTGGAGTAAGACCATCTCATGTCCCACAATACTAAGCGATTCTGACCACGTCGGTGGTACTCAGTTCAAGGCTCGCCAGCCTCTGGACTCAAAGTACATGGTGTTCCGGGGCAGTTGACGCCAACAGCCAGTGTTGATACGCATGATAGAATAGCAGTTGATACATCTGTAGAGTCAATCTTGCTTCTTTTGTATCCTCGCCATGTAGCGTCACGATCACCACAAACAAGAAACCTCACGGATATCTGCCCGTGCCTACATTCCCTGAACCATCGAGGCGCTACCCTTCTCCTGGGCCGTCCGAAGGCTGAAAAAAAAAAGACCACCGGATCAGCGCATCAATGATACCAAAATGTGTAGCAACATACCTGTAATCGTCTCCATTCTGAGTGATATACCTCACCCAGGGCAACGCTTGATACCCGCTTTTTTCTACGATCTTCAGATAACGTACTTGTATGCCTGACACTGTGAAGTACGGGATCTCAAATTTGACCGTGAGCGGTGGTCGTGTGGGTGGTTCAATGTCTATCGAGGATGAGGTTTATCAACACGAGGTCGGGGCCGGAGTGGGTCTCAATGACGCACCACTCTTGACGCTCGGAAGACCAAAATGAGCCCTCATGAGGTACTCGCGACCACCACCAAGTTGCTTGATCTTCCACACAAACGCAGACTTGTCTGGAGCATATTGCACGCTCCCTGTGGATGCCTGACAGATTTTGCTTGAACAGGCCAAGCTCCAGAATGAACACCACTCTCACCCTGAATTTGGGGGTATCCGCGTCATCGGGTACGGGCACCCAAATTTCCACGTTGTTTGCCGTACTTCGTCTCTTGAACTGTGCCTTGCATTTGACGATATATTCCACTCTCGACCCCCTATGGCTTTCCACGGCGGCTTCGACCCAGATGAGCGGCTTCACGGGTGTAGACAGACGGTAGGACATCAGCTCAAACTCTCCGTCGGGCGGTATGAAGGATATTGTGCGGTCGTTCTCGAACCGGGAAAGACGGACACATTGGTGAAATTTGACATCTTCCATTTCGATGGATTTGCCCCGTGATGCTGAAATCGACTAGGTACGAGAAAGGGGCAACGAAGAAACAGATGGAAAACGTACTGCGACCCGTGTTTTCAAACATGACCTTATCATTGAGACCCAACCTCAGTTCTGGCATGCCGGATAGGTAGCATTTCATCTTTATTGCGCCCAGAATCTCGGACCGTACAACATTCCCGTTGGAGTTGACCTGTGTTCAGAAGGATCAACGGGGCGTGGCAAGATGTTGAAGTTGGTATAGCAGTGACGACATCACAACATCACAAGAGCAACGACATCAGGAGACGTGTCATGGTTAAAGAATAAAGTAAACACACGAGAAGGTTGACACTCTCGATGACATCGAGGAATACCTCATTCTTGCGGTATCGGATGCCCTCAGTTCGCCATGAGACAGCATTCGTCACTGCCATCGGTGGTCGAACCTGAACCTCGAGCTTGTGCGATTCTTGCGTGATATATCTGCCATCAGCGGATGCAGAGATAGTGAGACGCCAAATCCGAAACGAGATGCCGCGCACACACATACTCTTGCAAGATTTTGCTCTCCGTCGTCTGCGGGAACCCAAAGTCCATCATCTCGTCCATGAGTTCGTAGATGATCACAAAGTTGTCCCGTATCGACTCTTCCTCGAGTTCCTTGAAGTATTCCACAAGGACCTGTGTTAGCCTATGTAAGAACATGATGATCTCGGCCGCGTTGGAGTTTCGTTTCGACAGTGCGAGAACTTGTTAATGGATCAATACCGACACATAAGCGAAGCACGCTCCAAAAGTGATGCTACTCACGATACACGTTCGAATGTCGTATATGCATGTAATTGATGCCTTGACTCGAGAAGCAAGGCGTCACTTGCTGGCCTTCTTCTTCGATTTCGAGCACGAGTGGGAGGAAACGTTCGATATCTGACGGCGGGACATCGTCCCTGTAGGAGCGTTGTATAAGTGGCTTTCCTTTGAGGTCGAGGATGGCGACGAGGGAGGCCATGGCGCGCCAACGCCAAGATTTGGTTAATGCGACTAGTCCAGGAACACGTGCAAGTTATCTTCACCCCTTTCGGTATAACAACTATAGCAGAGATGTCGGCTAGAACTACACGAGAATTCTCAATTAATACCGTCCCCTTATCAAGAGTTGTAACAGTGCCATTCTTTCAGCACGAGAGCACCTCCGTCGGTGCTGCAGCAGGAAGGGGGGACAGGTGCGTATTGGTGAGAGCAAATACTTGATAACGGATGTACCAACGCGTCTCACTACGACCTGCATCGAGGTTTTCTTCCGAAAGATTACAGCCTGCAATACCGATGAGAACTCTAGCGCGTTCTAGTTGATCTTTGTCGCTCCAAAGGGTATTGAGGACGAGGTGCAAGCATAGTATACCGCCATTGCCGAGAAGGAAACAGGCAATGCTTGCAATCAAGCAGATCGTAGGGTTCTTCGCTAGATAACCAACCTCTGAGTTTGTCGTCGATGATGGAGCCATTCATGGCGGGTGTTTCCAGGACGGCGCCGGAACCGACGAGGATCCAGCTAAAAGCTCTCGACCGTTTTGCGACAGCCTGTGGTTCTGATACTAGTAGGGTATTGACGATTTCATACCACTCTGGCAACCTCAACTAACAAGCAGCGGTTGCATCGCATTGCAGAACGCTGTAGTGTCCCCAAGGTTGGAGCCAGGAGGTGAGACCATACAGCTCGAATGTCCTCGGCCTGCTGATCAGCCAACAGACTGTAAGTGCGGATTACGCAAATCTAGAACTCAATCTCGCACGTTTACCCCTCCATAATCGGGGAGAAGGCAGTTTAAAATAGCAACCAGACGCCCCATGTATTCCTGAAATCGGAGAAGTCGTACTCTCGGTATATACGGATAGCATATAACACATACCTCTGAGCCCAATCAGCCACGAGTCGCATCTCCTCCGTCCACAGGGGTCGACCGTCTTCGCAGATTCTCCTCCCTCACCTCCTCCTCCAACCTCTCAAGCCTTTCCCACTCTTCTTCTCTCCCGTCTTCTATTTTCCACATCCTACCATCCTTTAACTTCTTTCCGATCATCATCTTCACCGCGGCGGTATACCCCACCTCACTGGGACCCCTCACGATCTTGTCCGCCCTCCGCTCCTCAGGCGTCATCCTAGCGAGTATATGTGCAGGCGGACCCTGGCGCATGCGCGCAAGCGTGGACGGAAACACCTCTCCGGCCCGCTCGCGCTCATACTGACGTGTCTTGTACCGTATTTTCCGTCGTCGCGCGCGCACGCCCCGCAAGAGGAGGGACGGTGGATAATCCGAATACAACCGATCATACTCTCTCTCGTTCGCATTTTGTGTAACCCGTAGCTTGTCTCGCAAGGGTTGCACTACGCAATGGTTTTCACGTCAGCCATGCGTTGCACGCCAAACCAAGACTTGTGTTTGAGACACGTACGCCATCCACCGAGGTCATCGCTGAACACCGGGTCGATATGCACTCCCGAGCTCCGACGGAGCTGCTTCTCAAACGCGCACTCCATCCGGAGGTCCTTGATCCATTCCATCAATTCTACGGACTGCTCGTAGCGTCGTTCCCTGCCGAGACGCCGCTTGTTGATCATGCACGAGATGCTGACAGGCTGGGGGACCAGTCGCGGGAGGAGCTTGTTGTACAGCGTTGGGCGGATGAAGGACCCTTTGAAGATGGTGCGGGTTCGGAGGCGGGCCTGTTCTTCCTGTTGGTAGCATAGTGTCAGTCATCAGTGGTTATTACGACGAACGAGGATTTGGAATGTCAAACACACCAACGCTTCTCTGACGAGTCGACCAAATTCTCTCCTCTCGCGCATGTTGGCGATCATGCGATCATATCTGTCGAGGACCGCACAGAGGTGCGCATCGCCCTGCTTTGCGCGCACGAACACATCGAGCCACTGTGCGGGGACAGGGAGTGTGACAGTCATGCCAGGGCGAACATGACAGCGAGCCTCACCTGGTACGCTTGCTCGAGCCGTGCTTTCGTAACATGGGCTTGAATCGTATGTCTTTTTGCCTCAAAAAGTGTGCGTATTCGCCACTTTACCTGGGACGCTGTATTAGTCTACGCGGAAAACGAGCAGTGCATCCGTCCTACGTTCTCCCGTTCGGCATGCCTCTGGAGACCGCGGTATAGCGTCCATAGCGTTGGTATGCGGTGCGCAGCAAGCCTGTAGTATGAAACAGTAGGACGAACGCGGCGTAAAGGTGTGAGCAAACGGGCGACAGATTCGCGGTGGGCAAGCGATGATGGTGGTGGTGGTGGAACTGACATGAATCAGACAAACGCCGAGTTCAAATGTAATCACTTCTAGTACATAGCAGCCCGTTCAGCCCCAGGCGATAAAGTACAATGTTCTAAATGCGATAATACGACAATGAGAGGAGCAGTGTATAACCAACATACAGATAGCCCAAAATATGAAGACGGGGTATCAATCGTGGTACTTCTTCGTAAAATCTTCGTGGAACTTGACCAGCTTGGCAACATACTCTTCCACACCAGGACACAAGCATGTCAGCCGGTAGTGGTACTCTCCCTCCTTCTGTCCGAATCCAGACCCAGGGACGACGCAGATGCCAGTCGCGTCGAGCAGCGCAAGAGCGTAAAAAGCATCTGGTGCCTTACCCGCTGCTCTTGCAGCCTCGATTGCCTTGTCTGAAAGCTGGATTTGAGGGTATAGGTACAAGGCACCGGGTGAGTCGACGCAGCTTATCCCCTCTACAGCATTGAGAGTCGCGACCATGTGGCCCGTGCGTTCAGCAAGGACCTTGTGAATCGCACTGGTCTCTTTCAACCAGAGCGCATAACTTTCTTCTCCCTCCTTTGGTGGGCGAACCATGCAGTCTATACCAATCTGTCCTTGGAGCGGAGGACACAGGCCAACGCTGACCATCTTGTAAATCGTAGCGATGACATCGTCGCTTACATTGGTGCATTCAAAGTAACCACCGCGTCTACCACATTCACCGAAGACACCCTTGGAGATGGAGTGGAAGGACACGAGGGCGACATCTCTGCCAGACTCGACGACGACCTTTTTAAAGGAGGTGAACGGGTGTGTGTCTCGGCGGTGGAGGTTGGTTTGGTATACTTCGTCGGCGAGAAGGACAAGGTTGTATTGCTCGCAAAGTTGTACGATCTCTTCTTGAGTCTTCCTGTCAAGGAGAGCACCAGTTGGATTACCAGGGTTGATAACCACGAGAGCTTTAGGTTGGATCTTGCCCTCTTGACGCGTCTTCTCGAGAAGGGACCTGATTTCGTGGACCGAAGTACTCCACCCACTAGTCTCGTCGAGGTAATAGGGAATCGGCACCCCGGAAAATTGAGCAAGGGTCGCAGTATATAGTGGGTATTGTGGGATGGGGATGAGAATGCTTGACTTGCCGGATTCGGATATGAGCATCGATATGAGGAGCGATACACCTGCGGAGGCACCACCGGTGAGGAAGATGTGCTCAGGGTATGCTGGATGTCCGTCCCGGGCTTCATGCGACAAGAGACGTTCATGAAGTACGGCAAGTCAATACAATACGGTGGAGGGGTGTGAAGGAGCAGACCTTGTATGAATTCTGCGACATGCTTGCGGATAAGTGGGACACCCTGAGAGTGGGAATAAGCACCGATCGAGCCAATCTCTTCCCATAGTTCATCTGCACGTGCAATGACGTCCCTTGGGAAAACATTTGGAGCGAGGTTCTTGAGATCCCTATATTCCATCAACGCGGCAACCTGTGAGGGACGTCAGCAGAAATGCAAAGAGGCGCTACAGCAATCAAGTAAGAATAGACACACCTGCCTGACAAAGGTGAGCGGTGGTTGATCGAGGCCTTTTTGTTGAGGGTTTCCAATGTTCGACGAGATAACTTGGTTAAAAGGGAGTCCATGGAGAGTCGGGTTCTGTTGAAGCTTGACGCGGTACTGCTCTGCCTTGATGGCGAGCTCGCCGCGCACGGCATACTGGACGTTGCGGATGGCAGGGTTGAGGTCGTCGACGGAGAGCTTGCTCATCGTAGACAGCGATGACAGAGACCTCTTGTGAGCGGCAATGAGCAGACGATGGGAGTACGAGAATGAAAAAAGTCGAGCAGGCGTGAGTCTAGTTGTCATCGGATCCGGAGTTTCCTAAAAACAAAAATCTCTGAACAAGTACTTTCCAAAAAAGGATTGATATCACGTGCGAGTAGTCACGTGACACCGGCAAATGCCGTCCATGTCCCCTTGATTTTTTCTGTAAACTTGACGGTGAAGAATTATGCCAGACGCGTTCTTTGCGTCCAAGAAGCGAAAGCGTTCCACGAGCACCAAGATCAGGCCTACACGACCATCCAAATACAATGGCACGCAAGCCAAATCTGAGTCAAAGAAGCGGCGGGAGGACGAGGAGCTAGAATCGGACGCGATGGACCAGGATGACGCTGCCATTGACGATCTCGATCTCCGTGCAGACGATGAACCCGAGTCCAGTGGGAACGAAGACATCGACGAGACACCTGCCGAGAAGCGCCTTCGGTTAGCGAAGCTCTACTTGCAGAGCGTAACGGAGGGTCTCGGTGAGTCTGCGCGTGCTCGTGTGATACCCACTCATTCATGTCATTCGTACAGCCGAAGGGGAATTTGATGCTGCCGAGGTTGACAGGGAGCTCATATCAGCACGCCTCCGCCATGACGTGCTCGAGCAGTCCGGAAAACTCCATCTATTCATTGCGGATGCTGTAAGTCGCATGCGTCTCATCATTCCTCTCTGGTACCTATGCATGTCTAGTACGACTTTACTCCCACCTCGCGGCTTCGTTGTCGCAGCCACAAACTCTCCGTGACGTCAGCCGTAGCTACTGAAGATGCCAAATACCTCTTTACGGCTTCGAAGGATGGTACCATAAACAAATGGGACCTTCGGACTGGTCAAAAAATGGCGACGTTTTACAAGAAACGTTTAGATCCTAGAGGAAAAGGAAAAGAGAGGGCGAATCCATTTGACATCGAGGGTCATACGGACGAAGTTTTGGCGCTGGCTGTTAGTGACAACGGACAATACCTTGCAAGCGCCGGGAAAGATAAAAAAGTTGGCGTTTGGGACGTCGAGAAAAATCAGTGGGTAAAAGGCCTTGGAGGACACAAGGACCTGATATCTGTGCGTAAACCTTTGGCCTTCTATTGGTATCGTCATTAATATCGAACATGTTGTTCCTTACTGCCAGACCCTCGCCTTCCGTAAGGGCACCCTGCAGCTATACACCGGGTCCTTTGACCGCACAGTCAAACTGTTTGATCTCTCCGTCTTGGGTTATGTTGAAACACTATTTGGTCATCAAGATACCATCGTCTCGATAGACGCTCTTCGTGGAGAGACAGCGGTCACAGCGGGCGCTCGAGATCGAACGCTACGGTACTGGAAAATTCCAGAGGAGAGTCAGCTCGTATTCCGTGGTGGCGGGAAGAGTGTGCTTCGTGAACTGTTAGAAGGTGGCGCATTCGAGGGGCACGAAAGTGACGAAGATGGAGAAGGGAAGAAGGGAAAGGGTATAGAGAAGCGGAGAAAGTTCGTGGAGGGCAGCATCGACTGTGTCGCTATGATCGACGAAACGAATTTCGTTAGCGGGGGCGACACAGGGTGTGTTTGCGTTCCCGTATGTATTGACGAGAGCCAATAGCTGACACTTTCAGGACAGTTCGATATGTCTGTGGAACACTCAAAAAAAGAAACCAATGTTTACGCAGGCCCTGTGTCACGGTTTACACGAAGTCGAGTCGTCCACGGAAGGCGTCGTCAAGACACCACGATGGATAACGTCCGTTGCGAGTCTGCGATATTCTGACATTTTTGCGTCCGGTACATGATACTCTGCCCTTTGTTGTACAACAACCCTGTTTGACCATCCATTCATCCAGGGTCATGGGACGGGGTCATACGCATATGGAAAATTGATTCGAAACTCAAGTCCTTTTCTCTGGTGGGAACGGTTCAAGCCCCGGGTGTCGTTAACTCTCTGCAGCTCCTTCCCGCTCCCAGAGGTTTCCTAGACAGTATCTCGTGGGATGGGGCATCCCACTCCGATCCCGCCGGTAAACCGAGGGACGCTATACCTGCTCCCAATGGAAAGTCGTCGGCAGTCAAGACAACCGGCATTGAGGCGCTACTGTTGGTCGTTGGATTGGGTCAGGAGCACCGGTTAGGGAGATGGTTGACTGTCAAGGGAGAGGGTGTGACTAACTCGACGGTCGTGGTAGCGTTTCGGCCGAGGGTAGGGCATGATTCCTGACGGCGATGTATCGAATGTAGCTAGAGTGTAGTACTTGGCTACCAAATCAAGCGGCATAGTAAGCAAGCATAAACATTTTGAATAGACCTTGAGATTAGTGTCCGATTCGGAGCACTTCCATTTGCCACTTTTACTGCGATATGGGACCACAGGCAGGGCCTTCCGCCACGCCGAGAAAGCGCAAGTTCAGGAAACAGGCAAAACCCCTTCGTGCAGCCCGGCTCAAGAGAGCTAACGAGAGAGAGCAGCTAGACGCACTGGAGAGACTCGCTATGGGATTCGTGAGTTGAACTGGACTCGTGAACCTGAACGGAACTGAATTTGTTAGGAGCCTCCGGAGGACCTGAAGGCATTTGCCGATCTTCCAATATCCCATCTCACCAAGCGCGGTATGTCGTACTCTGCCTACTAGTAAACCAACCCTCCCCCCAACACTAGCCTAGGTCTCAAAAAATGTTTCTTTGTCGATATGACCGACATCCAGGCATCTAGCATACCAACATCGTTAAAGGGAAAAGATGTCCTGGGGGCCGCGCAAACAGGGAGTGGCAAGACACTCGCGTTCCTCATCCCTACGCTCGAGATACTCTATCGTCGAAAGTGGGGACCACAAGATGGACTCGGGGCTTTGATCATCTCACCAACACGAGAATTGGTGCGTCTCTGAAACTGAAGCTGACTGGAGGTTTTGTAACCGAGATCGGGGGGTAAGGCCGTCCAAATATTCGATGTTCTGCGCTCCATAGGCTGTTATCATAGCTTTTCTGCCGGACTCGTGATCGGCGGGAAGAACCTCAAAGACGAACGCGAGCGTTTGTCTCGCATGAATATTCTCGTTGCGACTCCTGGCCGATTGTTGCACCACATGGACCAGACGTTCGGCTTCGAGTCCGATAACCTGCAGATCCTCGGTAAGTAGATCTGTGCTGTTTATGAATGGTGCGGGAACATGCTTTGCATAGTTCTCGACGAGGCGGACCGCATCCTCGATATGGGCTTCGCCAAAACGCTATCTGCACTTCTCGCGCACCTCCCGAAATCCCGTCAAACGTTGCTCTTCTCAGCCACGCAAACGCAATCTGTGGCACAGCTGGCCCGTCTCAGTCTGAAGGACCCGGTCCACATTGGTGTACAAGAAGCTGGAAGCTCTACAGCGACGCCTGCGAGTCTCTCACAACACTACAGTGTATGCACGCTCGACCGAAAGCTCGACATTCTCTGGTCGTTCATCAAGACACATCTTCATTCCAAAATTCTTGTTTTCCTTTCGAGTGGGAAACAGGTCCGTTTCGTATTCGAGGCATTCTGCAAGATGCACCCCGGGATACCGCTGCTCCATCTACACGGAAAACAAAAACAGGCAGCAAGGCTGACGATGTACAGCCGCTTCACATCTTCGCAGCATGCGGTACTGTTTGCGACCGACATCGCGGCACGTGGATTGGACTTTCCGTCGGTGGACTGGGTCGTTCAAGTAGATGCGCCAGAGGATGCTGAGACGTATATCCATCGCGTAGGTCGGACGGCGCGATACGATAGTTCCGGAAAGGGACTCCTACTACTCCTTCCTGGTGAAGAAGAAGGGATGCTCGCCGCCCTCGAGAAAAAAGGAATCAAGATTGAAAACATTAAGATCCGTCCGAGCAAGACTCAGAGCATCCAAAACCAGCTTCAAAACCTCGCGTTCCGGGACCCTGAGATTAAGTATCTCGGGCAACGGGTGAGTCTAGTGTTCCCTCGTCCACGTGATCCCGTTCTCGGGACTGATGAGCCTTCTCTGTTCGTCTCTGTCGATCAGGCCTTCGTGTCCTACGTCCGTTCTGTGTATCTTCACAAGGATAAGTCGATATTCAAGCTCGACGAGCTTCCCGTAGACAAGTTTGCGGAATCTATTGGATTGCCTGGTGCGCCAAAGATTAAGTTTTTGAGTAGGGAGCAGGCGAAGAAACAAAAGAATGCGTCCCAGGCAGTGGCTGCACTTCAAGCCCAGATCGAATCCGAAAATGCCGACATGTCATCATTTGAAGATGAAAGTGCGGATGACTCGGCAAGCTCAGAAAGCGCTAAAGAGTCAGAGGACGACACCCATGAGTCACCTAGACCGACTCACACGACAACCACGCCAGAGGGTCTTAAACTCGCCAAAGTTAGTCCTCTTTTTTTCTGTATCATCTCCATTTGCTCAGCCAGAAGTTTATTACAGAACTCGGTACGAACAAAGTACGATCGAATGTTTGAGCGCAAAAATCAAAACATCTTGTCCGAGCATTACTCGAAGCTTATCGATCACGGAGATGCTGGGGACGATGGAGAAGACTTTATTACCCTCAAACGTGCGAATCACGATCTTGACCTCCCTGCATCCATCGATCCCGATCCCGATGTCGCGAACCTGTCGAAACGAAAGCTCAAACTGTCGCGGACGAAACGGATGGTCACCAAATATGGCCAGTTGGGACATAAGCTCGTTTTTGACGACGAAGGAAATCCACACGAAGTGTATGAGATGGTCAAACCGGAAGAGTTTTACAAACATGGAGCGGAAGCGGTTAAGGAGGCCGGCCGAGCATTCGCCGATGGAGAGCAAGGAAAGTTGAAGAACGCAGATGTCATCGACAAGCAGGAGGCAAAAGAAAAGAAGAAGGAGAAGAAGCGGAAACGCAAAGGGCACGAACGTGGAGTGAGTGAAATGTGCGCTTGTGCGATGGCTCGCATACTCAAATCCTATCCTTTCTCTTTCTTCATATGGAGACGCACCGCGAGGGTGAGGAAGCCTGCGCCGCCGTTGGGCCACCGAACGATCGAGAGGATGGCTATGTTACCCCTGACTTTGACCTGCCTTTGGAGGACGAACACGAGGACGACGTTGACCCCCCTCAGCCCAAACGAACCAAGTCATCTTCCATATCGAAAGTGGGGCATGTTGCGCAGCCGTGCAGTATCGAAGACGAAGAAGAGTTGGCATTGCGGTTATTGCGCAAGAAATGAACCTTCCTGTCATACACCTGTGCCACTTCAGGCAGTATCTCTTGACATAGTTGGACGACGGGTGCATGCACGTTCTTTGGTGACCTTACGGTGAACCCGTGGATGATTGATCGAATGTTGTCCTGAGCTGCTCCGAACGCGTCCGGTCTGTTTCTTACATATAAGCAGAGTTGGCTAGTGTGAGCGAAATCTGCCAGAGCACGCCTTGACGACCAGTGCTGCTACTTTTCGCTGCTGTGAATTTGCTGTTGCTCGCGGCTACAGCAGTTGGTTGGAGGTTCCTGTACGTATTGAAATATTGACGTTCAACCTGTGGGACGGGTCCGACTCGCTTCCTTGAAAACTCTCCTCTGGACTTGTTCTCGTTCATAAACGTTATTCCCATCGAGTTGATTGCGGCCATGAACGTTTGCCGCCTACAAAGCCCTGTCGTGACGACGAGCTCGAGGGTGTTGGTCAGGAGGGCAGTGGGACAAGTTCGATCTGTGTCAAGTGCTGCCACATCAGAGGTGCGAGCCACAAGCAACCCGTGTTTAAGACTCCTCGTTTATTTTTCCTTCAGCACCGTTCTGCCCCGAGCACGCGATACCTCAAGGCCACTCATGATCTGTCTGCCACGCCGAAAGCGTCTGTGACCTCGAGCACGCTCGCGCTCGGGGAGCAATACATCCTTGGCGTCTACGCGCGACCGCCGTTCGTGCTCTCACACAGTCGCGGGAGTTGGGTGTGGGACACCGAGGACCGCAAGTTTCTCGACTTTAGCGCAGGGATCGCGGTGAACGCGTTGGGTCACGCCGACCCCGGCGTAGCAGAGGTGCGCCCACAACCCCAAACCTTGGTCTCCAGCGTTTTTCTGAACGACTCGGGGCGGCTCAGGTGTTGCATCGACAAGCGTCGACGTTGCTTCACGCTTCCAACGTGTATCACAACCAATGGGCACCAAAACTTGCGGAGCTGATCGTGACCCTCACACAACAGCACGGCGGCCTCGGCTTTGCGACGGGGTCGTCTCCCTCGACAACAACGACGGGCGCCAAGATCTTTTTCGCCAACTCGGGCACGGAAGCTAACGAAGGCGCGCTCAAGATTGCGCGCAAGGTCGGCAAGGACCGCTGGGCTGCTGCCACGGGCGGTCGAGCGGACGATCCTGGGTGCACCAAGACGCGGATCGCGTGTTTCCACAACTCGTTCCATGGGCGCAGCATGGGTGCGCTGAGCGTTACGTCTACGGAAAAGTACCAGGTGCCGTTCAGGCCGTTGATACCGGGCGTCGACGTCGGGACGTACAACGACCACGCGTGCCTCTCTGAGCTGATCGGTAACGACACCTGCGCGGTCATCGTGGAGCCTGTACAGGGCGAGGGAGGTGTGACAGCTGCAGACGAGGCATGGATGAGGGCGCTGCGGAAACGATGCGATGAAACGGGTGCTGTGTTGATCTATGACGAGATACAGGTAGGCTGCTGGGTTGGCTGGTGCCGTGAGTGTCTGTCTAAAGCTTCTTCATCTAGTGTGGCTTGTTTAGGACTGGAACACTATGGACACACTCTACCCTGCCGGTCGACTGCCACCCCGATATGGTCACGATGGCAAAGCCGTTGGCTAACGGGTACCCTATCGGTGCTGTGCTGATGCGTGACTCGATTGCTTCCACGATGACCGCAGGTGAAGTGCAGCGTGTTCAGTGTCTGTATTGAATGCTGACTTTGGATAGGGACCCATGGCACGACGTTTGGAGGGTCGCCCCTGGCGTGTGCTGTCGGCCATCATGTTTTGGGCCGGTTGAGTTCACCGACGTCGACGAGTCACGTCAAGGACATAAGCGCCTATCTAGATGGCCGGCTAGAGCTTTTGGCTCAGTGGTTCCCGGACCTTATCCAGGACAAGATCCGGGGTCGTGGCCTCCTCCGTGGCCTCGGGTTCAAAAACGAGGCGCACCCGGCCCAGGTCGTGCAGCTGGCTCGGGAGCGTGGCGTCCTCGTGCTGACAGCCGGGAAGGACGCGGTCCGGGTGGTACCCTCTCTGAACGTTGGCAAGGAGGAGGTGGAGATGGCGGTGGACGTGCTCGAGGGGTGTCTGACTGTTTTGCGAGGATAGACAAAAGTAGACGTGTAACCCCTCAAAGAGGGGCGTTTGTGTAGAGGGGCATTCTCATGGCACGTTGCTGTCTGGAGGCCTTAAATGAGTCGCAGTGCTGTCTCACCCGACTCTGTCGAACTACAGGACCTGGCTGCCCACGACGACGACGACCAGGACATGCCTATCACTCGCAACCAGGACGTCCTCCAAGACATCCCGTCCGACAAGCCACAAGGTGAGGAGGCTCCTCTTGCCCCGAACTGTGGGGTGTTGATCCCATCCAGGGCCATCCCGAGTCTCACCCTCGTCAACGCACTTGAGGACTCCATTTGTTGCATTTTCCTTTCCTCATCCTCGACGCCGTGCTCATTCGCTATGCCACAGGCTGGAGGAAGAAACTCCTCAAACTCGGCGTCTCCTTCTTTCTCTTTGGGCTCATCAACAATGGTGAGCATCTACGGTGCCGTCTTGCATAGGGGCGCACCCAACAACCATTGGCTCCCCAGTTTTATACGTGATCATTCTCTCCGCTGCACTCGACCTGGTACCCCCATCCACTCCCAAGGGAATCATTGCTTTCTGCAATATATTTCCCGCATTGATGGCGAAGCTGGGATGGCCGTATTTCCTTAAAGGCAAAATACGCTATACCCGCCGCATCGCCGGATGCGCATTGTTGAGCTTCATTGGCATGCTGGTGGGTCTCTTGTTTTTCTGAAACACGAGCCCGGCGTGAAACACCCACCTCGACTATCCACAGGTCGTTGCCCTGTATGAGAGTCTGCCTGCGAGGTTGCTAGGCATCTCTCTCGCCTCGTTCTCTTCTGGTAATGTCGATACGCTCATTCATCGTCGGATTGTGACCTCACCTTTGAGTAGGTTTGGGTGAATTGACGTTCCTGCAATTGTCGACCGCCTATAGTCTTACAGTGGGAGGGCAAAGCGTTGGGTAAGTACATGTGCCTGGTTCCATGCGCTTTCCGATTCGATTCGAACTCCAGTTACTTTGCCTCCGGGACCGGCGCTGCTGGCCTAGTCGGTGCCCTTATGTGGTGGGAAGTAAGAGGGCTAGGCGTTCGTTTAGGAGTGGGCGTTTCTGCGGTAGGCAGACTGTCTTTGTACTTCCTAGCCATCACAGCCTTACTCCGATTTCTTTGTCAGATACTACCATTTGTGCTCCCTTTGGCGTACTTCTTCTTGCTGCCACGTCCGGCTGCATTCATGGACTCACCTTCCCCAGGTTACACTCCTTTACCCGAAGAGGACCCAGAAATACGTGCTGTAGAAGTTGCGGAAGGGGATACCCTTCTCGGTCAGCCGCCCAAAGTACCGGTATTCCTGACCGGGGGAGACAAGTGGCGTTTAGTCAAGCCGATGATACTCAAGTACATGCTTCCGCTTTGTAAGTATTCTCTCTGACACACCGGAGACAAGCCTGACATCGCTCGTACAGTCCTGGTGTATACTGTAAGTCCATATATGGATATCATCAGCTTTTATGCCCGTTGACTATCACCTGTAGTTTGAGTATACGATCAACCAGGCAAGTCTCTTTGGATTCCCCCACTTTACTTGATTGAACGCTACCACCCCAGGGCGTAGCACCGACTTTACTGTATCCGGTGCCATCACCAGAACGCGATGGCCTCCTGAGCAAGATCATCCACTCGATTAGAGACTACTACCCACTATGGCAGGTATGGAAATACACCTGTCGAGTTATTCGTCCGAGTCCCTATCTCACCCACGACATGTTATTTGTATATTCTCATTCATAGCTCGTGTATCAATCTACGGTCTTTATTTCGCGTTCCTCGATCTCGCTTGGTATCCCACCCCTTCCAGAGAGGCTCCTCTCTCTTCCGGCAATTGCCCAGTTCCTGATTCTCGTGACCTTGGTGTACGAATCCGCCGTCGGTATCTTTTCCGAGAATCATCCCGCGACCAGCATCATCTTTGTCTTTCTCCTCATCAGTATCGAGGGTATATGCGGTGGGCTCGCCTAGTAAGCCATTGTAATTGTAAACGAGTCGGCTCTTACACGAGTTGACGCTTCCTTTTTTTTTGTGCGTGTGTACTAGCGTCAACGTATTTTACCGGATCAACCAGGAACGCCCCGATCCGTCCACTGTGATCGATATGGAACGGTCGCGGCAGGAACGTGAGTTCAAGATTGGTTCGCTGGGCTTCTCGGATTCGTCGGGGATTTTGCTTGCGGCGCTGCTCGCGGTGCCGACCGAGGTAGAGCTCTGCAGGGCACAGGTGGCGCGGATGAAGATGCTTTGCAAGGGACTGTAGTTGGCACGTCCGGCATTGACGGGTGTTGGATGCGTGAGTTGGTTGGTTTATCATAGATGTTACGAAACGATACATCCACTGCGATTGATTAATGCGAATATATGTTGTATATACATGCAAGATTTTGACTGTCGAAAGTGTGGACTATACATGTAAATGCACGGATGAGCTGCGATGAGGCGACTCGATGATGGAAGTGGACGTGGATATGGACGAAAGCAAGGAGAATAATGATACATTATTATAGATGATGGTCCAGAGATGCTCACGGAAACGTATCACGACGCGGGCCGTGGTGAGCCCACATACACCCCAAAAGACCGCCACGTCTCCTGGAGGTGGTGCTGCTGCTGACGATGATGTGACAGTGGTTCCTCGGCGGCGACGACGCACGCGCCTTCAACTCCGGGATAGACGTAGTTGCCGTACGGCGCAGTATACGCGTCCATCGGCTCTATTGGCTGGGGGCGGGTGCGGTGCACACCGCCATCACCGCTGCCGTCGTTGTCGCAGTGGCTGTATCGTCGCGCAGACGGTCCGTAGTAGTGTGACGCTGGCGCGTACTCCGCCGCTACCGATGGCGCAGCGGTGGTGGCATACGGATACGACGGATCGGCGTGGTGGTAATCGTGGGGGTGCCGGTGCCGGTATCGGGGTGGGTGGTACTCCGCCCCTCGATCCTCCGGGGCCTGGTGCTGTGAAAACGCAGGCCGTCCGTACGGGTCGTAGCGGGAGTCGGCAGGGTGATGTGGATATCCCTGAGGCGAACGATGCGCGGAGGAGGATCCAGATGGCGGGTAGTGGTGATATGGGTGCATTCGATGGAGGTGTGAATCGTGTGATGGCGCCTGCCCATCAGAGGGCGCGCTGCGATACTCCCGCGTCGACGCGTAGGTTGGCACCACAGTGATGGAGGTGTCCGTATACGATCCTAAGTCAGAAGTGGGAACGGGGAGCGGATGGTGCTGGTGCTGTTTGGACTGTCGTTGCACGTAGTGCTCTTCTTGCCGGCTGGGCACGTCAGGCGCTCGTAACGTTTCCACAGCTGCCATGTGTGTATCCTCGTCAGCGTAGTACTCGTCTCGCTGGGCATTCGTCAACTGCGTATCGAGGTCGCCCTCAAAATTGGCCCAGTGATCACGAAGCGTCGGGTGCAAGGTGGTAAAGCAAGGGATGGGCGGGTTACTTGATACGACGGGCACCGATGGTAGACTCGGAACGCGTGTGACGCCAGGCTGACGGAGCGCACCAGAGTCCGCATTGGGAACCGAAGATACGACCGAAGAAGCCTTGGTAGCCACAGTATTGATGCGACCACTAAAAATAGACAACTCGTCTTTCGGTTTCGGCACCGTGGAAGATGAGAAGATGTCCCTGTTCCGGACAACGGCAGGTTTAGCGGAATTATATGTTTGCTCGGCTTTTTGGAGAAGTCGTCGAAGAATGGGCTGAGCGCCAGTATTATCAACAGGTGGAAATGAACATCCACGATTGAACGTACCAAAAATTTTACCGCACGACCACCATACGTCGATGCTTCTTGAAAGAGGTCGACTGCCTGGAAATCAATAGTTAGTCTAAAATACACTACAATGACTCCGAACCCACTTTGCGCAATTCCGTCATCGCAGCACCAGTGGTCTTGGACCGGGTTCCAGCACCTGACGCGTATGTCACGACGGAAGCCAGCATCACCTAACAGCGAGTAAGTCCACCAAATATTTCTCAAAAACAACAACAACAACCGAGCTTGAAAAAGCATGCGTCCACAACACCCAAAAACGTGCTATCTGTGCCGGGAAAAGGTTGAATTGAACACGCAAGTTGTTGAGTATCTCGCAAGCACTACGGTAGCCAGCCAAGAAGGACGGTGCATAAGGGCTCTGCATCGGATCAGCGGGGTCGTTCGACACGGCCTCCGCAAAGAAGCATCGATGAATGTATACAAGAACTAAATCACTCTTAGTTAGTGTGGGGGCATCAGCATCTGTAAGAGGACAAAGTGACTCGCCAAAGTTGCGATAATTCAACGGCATGTAGTGTTTCATTGCTTCTGCGAGCCCAGCATTCTCGATAGGAACTCGCTGAGCATACTTTGGCAGCTCCATATCTCGTACCTTGCGATCTAGTTCGATGATCGCAGAGTATTTGGGTACTTTTGCGATTTGTGCATTTTGGATAACAGCAGAGATACACTCGTACCCAAATCGTGCTTTCCATGCAGGGACTGGTAGAGAAACTGCTCCAGCGCAAATTTTCAAGCGTAAAAACGCAATTACTCACAACTGGTAAGGACAGAACCGTCATCATCGATTGTGAGGTCCGGGTCATTGGGAAGTTCGCAGTCGACGAATGGCAAATAAAATGTGGCTAAACGGCCGGTTGCAAGGCTCTGCGAGAAGACTCGGTGAGACGCGGCCGAAAACACGAAGTCAAAGATAACATACTTGCCACCCGTCCGTGATAAACAGCTCCCAGAATAGAGCGCGGCGCTTCTGAACTTCTGAACTCGGCAACTGCCAGCGAGCACAATCGCGATCTGACCTTATGAGCGCAAATTACCATTCATGAACGGAGAAACCTACGGAGCCCAATCTGGTCTAGTATGAGAAAAGAATCTAACCAGAGCGGAGTAACTCACGCTCTGTGCTAGCTTTGTTGCAAGCCCGAAAATACCCCAAGTACTTTCGGTGCTGTTTTCGCCACTAACCAGTCCTTGGTAGATCGCCAGTAATGCTAGAGTCTGAACGGTCGTTACCGACGGTGGCCGATCTAGCACTGGTTCCAGGTTCAACGCCGCACGCGTCAAATGAAAGTACATATTAGCTTCCTCGTTATCAGGCGCATGGGGTAACGAGTTATCGGTGAGAGCGCCAAAGCAAAAGATGACAAAGAGTAATGCTAGCTCGTGGGAGGTCTTGCCTTGTGGTTGCGCCGGGTCGCCGGGGGAACTTGGCTGTGCCAAGGGTGCCACGGGACCCGGGAGAAGGAAGTCAGAAGCCTCACTATACCAGAGAGGGAGGCACTCTTCCAAAAGTTGCCTTTTGCTGACTGCACCGAAAAACCAGGGTGCTTGAGACAGGTATAGCTCGCATAACTGACGGGCCCGCTGCCACGGAGGCAAATAATGCTGGACGAGATGATCGAGATCAATGGTGTCAGTGAAAACGGGAGCGAGAGGGAATGTCTTGGACAAATGCTTGATGGGGCCAGGTAGGTCAGTGAGAGTTGGATAATTAGTCGAGGGTGAAGCTGGCAGACTTGCAGACTCCTTTGATT
The DNA here is from genome assembly GCA_038089995.1 of Tylopilus balloui. NCBI lineage: Eukaryota > Fungi > Basidiomycota > Agaricomycetes > Boletales > Boletaceae > Tylopilus > Tylopilus balloui. Next base: position 14,580 of record JBBPLW010000069.1, on the reverse strand, counting down.
CTCCCTTGCAAACAGAACAATTGAATGCGAGGGCGGCATCGATGCCACGTCTACTTACAATTAGGAGGCTCTTGGCAACGACGCTTCAACAACCGATACAATAAAATGCACGCAGTTCACTCACTTCCGAACCAGCAGATCGACCATAAAAAGTCGCCGCACCATCGTCTCGCAGGGCTAGTGTTCCAATGGCCTCTATGTATTCAGAGTCGTCGTCAGCACGCTCCATCGTCTTTCGAGTCTTGTCCTCGTCGACAGCGACGTGTAGGTCAATGATTGACTTGACCTCCAGCAGATCCCGATACAACATAGGATGGGGTTCGTCTGGTGCTACAGTTGACTGCAGGACAGCAAGCGCATCCTCGAGCTGCCGGATGCGATGACTCATGAGCAGTATCTTCTCGTGCAGCCTCTCCGTATCGGCGAGCACGAAACTGGTGAAAAACGGCGTCTCAAAAGGCTAGCAGTATCCTTGCGCACGAAACATACCGCGTGCCTTGACCGGTCGTCAATTTGCCTGAGTATCCAAATTTAAGAATGCTATTCGGGTGTACTCTGTGTAACGCATACCGTTGGGACATATCGCTGAGCATCCACGACGTTTGCATGACGAACAGGGGACTGTCTTGTCGCACTTTAATTTTAATCTGAAGGGTGATATTGGTACATGTCGAACCTATACGATAAACGGTGAACACGGACCGTCTGCATTCTGCGCAGGACATTACGCCCCGGTTCCGCTTCTGCTCCTTGTCCATCACCTTCTGGGCCTCCTTGCTCAGCTCCTGGCGTACATTCGTCTTGGGTGCTTGTGGCATTCCAAAGAGATGCTACAGAGGGCCAAAGGTCGAAGTTGCCGAGTAAGAGGGAAAGGGGAAAGTGTAAGAATGCTGGCACGGCGCCAGGAAACCTCGAACGATGATATGGTAATTTTGGGGTGGTAAACGCGTTAGGTAAATTCGTCGCAAAAAACGTTACGTTCTCGTGAACATGAAAGAGAGCTTATCGGCCCCTCGCCGCGCCCCGGGCCCTTCCGTATGCGCTGGCAGACTTGCATGTTTCGCAGCCGCATCTGCCGCCAACCTGAGTCGTGCCGAACGAGTTTGAGTTTCGACGTTCGGAGCGAGTTCTGGTCGCACCGGATCATTTTTTGTTGGCAGGACAGGTTTGTACACAGGCGCTGCGCAATTTCGTCCGGACCCCCACCGTATCACCTCTCAATCTGCGATCATATGTCCAAACTTGTCGGAACGATTGCAGCGTTTTTGGTATTAGAGATGGGTCGCACGTTCTCCGGACTCGACATGCGATTGGAGGAGGAATCGGCAATGCTGGGTAGCATGAGAACAGTTCCAGCGGGTCATAATAGAGGGTAGAGTAACACTGTCTTTCCTGCGCTTTTACTGGCTTCCGACAACACACAGTAAAAAGTTTTCGCTTGCGTCCTGTACTTGATTTACGTGAACCCGTGGCATAAATACCGTAGACAAAAAGGGACCGTGTGGAACGTCATCCCCGGCAATCGAAAAAGGGAGGGGAACCAACTTGAAGTTACTCAGACTTTTCCCTCGTACCTGATGCGGCCCAACCAAACCAGCTGGTCGGCCCCACTGCGCGTTCCGAACCCGACCCCACACCCCTCCCGTCGACCTCGTACTCCTCCCCGTCGCTCGGCTCATCACCTTCTTCAAACCTGCCACCCGCGGTCCTCCGAGCGCGCAGCACTGGCTCGGAATCAAAAGAATGGCGCGAAGAAGACGCTTCAAAAGAACCGGAAGCAGCAGGCGTCGGCTGTGGTTGCAGTTCTGCTTTGGATCGACGTCTGCGGTCATCGCGTGTAGACTGGGAGGTATCCAGGTGGATCTGTGAGCCAGCGGGCGTCCGCCAGGCCTTGTCCATGGTAGCGCCCGAAACAGCCGAGCCTTGCGCTAAAAGCATCGCACCCGATGCGAGGAGGGTGGGTCCGTAAGATCGCCAGAGGCCTGCCACGAGTTGGGCAGGGCCGGACACAGGGTCCCCCAGGGACGGTGGCGCGCCGACAGCAACGCTGCCCGTACTAGGCTCGTACTGAGCCGGGTGTTGCTGTCCAAGCGCAGCAACAAGTTGGTCCCACAGCGCACGGAAGCGTTCTTGTATGAAGGCGTACAGACGTGCCTTGAAGGAGGCAAGAGTGGCATCGATCTGTGACTCATGCGTATGGAGGAAGGGCTGGAGGTGATTGATGTAGATATACGAGGATCCACGAGTTTGCGGAAGTACAAGGTAGAGAAGAAAGAGCGTTTTCATCAAATAGTACATCGGAATCCTATGACGTCAATCTGCGCTTCAGTGAATGCGAGGCCGCGCGATGGTTTGACTGACCAGGACACCAGCCATTCGGCGACGTATTCAATCCCAACGATGCAACCAAGTACAGACCAGTACATCAGCCATCGTTCCAGGTCTTCTTCTGACGCAGGTCGCTGCGACAGCGTTTTGTAGGACGCGTAGCCGGGATAAAGGAAGGCGACCACCGAACTAGATGGATTCTCAACGACAAGCGCCACAGTACGACATATAAAAGACTACCTTATGATGCACGAAGTCAAGTAGAAGAGCATGGCGGTGGTGTCGAAGCTCTCTGTGGATTTGCCAGTGGCTTTGGTGCGACCCGAACACGTTTCGTGACCGCAGCCTTCGCTTACGTGTTCGCCCAACTCGCTCATCAAGGACGCGTCGTCGACGCGACTCGACCACCACAACCACGGCACACAGGAACTCGTTAGAAAGGTGACTCTGATCCTCTTGCAGCCTTACCAGCACAGTTGGTCTGGGAGGAGGCATTGTTGGCAACAGCACATCATTTGCATCCATATATCTTCAAGAGGGCCTATGCATAATACCCATTATGGTGTCACGAATACAAGGACTTTCAATTGCGCGACGGCATCACCACAATCGCCATAGTTTGATTCAATGAAAATGGAGCACGAGACCGAATTAGAACGAAAATCCGGTAAGAAAAAGAAAGCTACTAAGCACATAGTAATGTGTGTACTGCTCTTCCGACTACTTAGTGCCGGGAAATGACAGGAATGCTAGCTGTACAATGAATCAATCCTAGAAGACGTGCGAACGAAATGTATCCAGCATATGCGAAGCCAAACCTCGAACTGATGTTCGACGCGACTTCGGACGGTGACCGAACCCTGCGGAAGGAGGGGTGGGAGCGCGGGGGGCGGAAGATCAGCTGTCGTCGCTGTCGCTCGTCTTGCCTGCCCGCACCCTGGTCGGCCTCGCGATGGAGCTCGAAGAGCGGTCGTCGTCCTTGCGCTTACGTTTACGCTCTGTTTCGCGCGTGTTGAGCCGTACGCCCCATCTTGCGAGTTGCTTTTTTCAGAAAACAAAAAGGATACCACACGTGAGCAAAGGTGTCGGAACAAGGAACGAGAGACATCTAGATTGGGACACTACCTTTGTCAGCTCTGTGGACGGTTGTAATCCAGGGAACTCTTTCGTTGAGTAGATCCTGAACGGTCCACCGAAACATTCGGCCTGAATGGGGAGATCGCCGTGACCGGACGACATCCGCGAGAAGATGTCGAAACAGCGATACCGCAGAAAGAACTGACCCTCTGCCTTGACCGCCAAATCCTGAATATATAGAGGTGGAGGAAAGACGATCGTCAGCGACATGCGGGCTGCTAGTTGCCTGGAAAGGAGGTACAAAGAATAGAACAGAAAACACGACTGACTGCAAAAGGAAAGACGAGCGCTTTTCGACCCTTGTACTCGATCATCGCAGGCTGAATGAACGTCGCGCCGGACAGCGCGGTCGTGCAGTTCATGTCTTCTGTGATGGGCTGACCCCAGAAATACGTCAATACGCGTTGGGCGCCGAGGGTAGGAGGTTGCTGGTGCTGGTGCTGGTGCTGCGTCGTCGCCGTGTGCATGAGAGCGGGCCGCATGGGTAACGTCAGGGGAGGCAACCGTATGGATGTCAAATGGGCATGCGGGTGGTAAAGGGGGTACAGCGGCGCAGCACGCAATGGTTCGGCCAGTGGTGGTGATGGTTCGTGATGCGAAGCGTGTGCCTGCTGGAGGTCCCGTCCCTGTGGAGCGACTGCACCAGACGGGTCCCACACGGCGGCGGGTACGGGGAACAGATCGACGTTGCAGAGGAGCCCGAGAGTGTTGACCTCGCTTACCCAAAGCGTGAGCGTTCTCTCTCTTTTTCGCGCAAGGGCAAGATGGGAAGGCCCAGACGCGCAGGTGATGGCGCCATTACTTACGAGTAGTCCCCGATTTCCCTCTCGTATTGTGCTTCTGTGCCGTGATTGAATACGTGGTACAACTTAAGCAACACGACGGGCGGAGGATCGACTGGACGTCGATCGACCCTTGCGTACCTAAGACACAAGGACAACGTCAGGTGATTTAGTCACGACGAGCAGGCAGGGAAAGACGACTACTTTCGACCCAAGTCGGCCTTTTGAATCTCAGTCAATTCTGCGCGGAGTGTCTGACCTGCGAACGAACCAGAAACGAAGTGGATGGGAAGGTTGATGCAGGAATTGCTCGTCCGGCGCGGCGGGTTGGATGTGGATGAGTGCATCAAGACATCCATAGGCCAGGGGAAACGGGTTGAGGAGGTCAGACAGACTGTGCGCAAATCTCGCCTCCCTTTTGGGTATAGCGTAGATCGAGTCGTGTTTTGTGCGAGCCGGACGGATGTGAAGCTGAGCGCGGTCGTTCTCGAGGGTGAAAAAGCACGCTCAAGTTCGAGGGCTTTTGCTCGCTCCCAAATCGAGGTACATGTTTTTTCGCCCGCACTCGCGGGGTACCGAATCGGAGTCGCCAAGCCAGGTACAGGGTCCCAACGCTCTGCGCACGGGTTTGCGAGGGAGGGCGAGGGAGAGACTCGGAAACCGCCACGTCGATCCAGTTCTAATACTCGACTACCCTCCACATCCGAAGTTTTCGACCTTTGTAAAATCTGTCCGTTTACCGGGAACACGGCGCAATGGCGGTGACTGGTCGGTTACCCCCTGCACTCGGAAATGTGTTCCTGGTGTTACAAACCGCAGTACTGCCCACTCTACGCCCGCCAGTTCCGAGTCCGACGAACCCTTCCTGAGTCAGTGCCCTCACCGCGCCTAGCACTCATACGACAGATCGTACCTCGAGGGATCATTAGTCACCGTCGTGTTCACGCTGGAGCGGCGGCCGCGCTGGTAGTAGTAGCATACGGCGAGTCCGTGACAAGCGTGGAGACGACATTCGCACGCTGCTTTATACGAGCATCTAAAACCCCCTCTCTCTAGCTAGAGTGTTCATCAACGTTCGTACGCTATCCGTATTACATTAAACCATCAGGATGTCCAATGTAGCAGCACAGTCAATAGTCAAATGATACCAACGGTGGGGAATGTCCGGCGGGGGAAAGTGGGTCCACGCCTCGTGGGTAAGAGGAGGAATCGCAACGAAAGTACAAGTATTCTTATAGAATGCGACTAATGTGAATGGGAGAGATAAGTCCAACTAAAGATTTTGGCACAGCGTGCAATTCACGATGAGCTTATCCCGGAATGCAACAGCTACAAGGACGAACGAGTTAGACGAGAATCGGGAACTCATGAGCGAGACTTACGGAGTACGATAAGAGCGGCGAATATGACTATGGAAGCTATGTAGAGAATGCCATACTTGATGATCTGCTAGTGTGTCAGAAATCGCACATCTGAATCACTACAATGTCACTCACGATCCGCCGGCGCTGCTTTCTTTGCTTCAGAGAGTACAACGGGGCACGGATCTGCTTCGATGGGCGAAGCCAGACTAACACATTGCGTCAGCAACAGTCACAGCCAAACCGTGGGTAGTAGTCTTACACAGCAACGTCGCGTGCAAACGGTCGACGTAGGGTATGAATATCGGCGGTGTCAACATGAAGAGCAGGAAGTGGCCGATCAAGAGATCCGAGGTCCACAGAGTTAGCTCGATAATCTTCACCAAAAATTCACGCGCTGGTTGCGACATCACGTGGGTGCCGAGACCACGGCCATACCACCGGCCTGTCCACCACGCCCGGTTGGTTTCGTCATGTTTAAACTCGCGAGATAAGAACACGGCAATCAGGATCTTGTGGATGGCTCGCTGAATAGCGATAACCGCAATGATACCAAGAACGGTATGTGACGCATTCCAGGTCTCCAAGAACCACTACAAAGCAATCAGTCTCGGCTATCCTGACAGAATACTCTGTCACGTACGAGGAACTCGAAGAACCCGAGTATTCCTACCACACCTAGAATGTGCGCAATGGAAGCCATGAGCGATCCAAACCGAGGGAAGGTGGTATCCATGATCGGCCCGAGGAACAGCGATATAAAGAACAGCACCAAGAGTATTGTAGCATTCCAAACAATGGGTCCGAGGGAGAAGACAGCGATACGGATCAATGGGCTCGGGGGGAACCTTCCAGTAGCGTCTGGGAACGACTTCACGAACATGTACGCGATGATGAATAACACAGCCATCACAACTGGGAAGATAACCTCGGAGAAGATCACATTCCGCCACTTGGCGCGAGGAACGTCGCCCGACAGTTTCTCAGACGGAAGGCCGAGTTTCTTCTTTTTGTACCCAGTAATCATCGTTCGCGACAGGCGGCAGTACCCGATCCAGGAGTTGATATGTGACCGCGAGTTTCCACGAGACATCCACCGCAAGAATTCTCTGAAAGGAGAGATGAATAAGGCCCAGGGTAAGATACGCCAACATATTCATACCGATAATCGATGATGAAATCAGAAAACACGAATTGATGAGGATTGAACAAGAAAGGAGCGACACAGAGTGCAAGAATGGAGACCCAGAAGTACAGGAGGTACGGTGTCCACCACGACATCGTGACATAGAGAAGCATGATTAGTGTCCTCATCCCGAGGTATATGCTTGGACCAGCAAAGCGGGAGAAGAGGATGCTGAAGGACAAGCGCGTCGTGGCGAAGCCACGTCCGGTAGCAATATACCTGGCGCCACCGAATGTAAGGTTGCTGAGGATGGAGTGCGTGTAAATTTGGGTTGAAAAAACCTCGAACACCGGTGAAAGGGACATGAATTGCTTCCCGAGTCGAATGATCGCCCTTCCAGTACCGCGTTCGACCAATTCTGATACAGGTTCATTATCATTACATCGAGTCAAGGGAGGAATTACCTTGTACGAAGAGCGGCAAGAATGCGATCATGAATACCAAAAAGATACTGATGATAGTGCGCTGGATCCATTGGAAGACGGGGGTAAGATTGTAGCAACCCGGAAGTGCGCCTCCGACCGTCGTGTACTGGCAGACCTGAACCGAAGAATTAAGAGTACCCAAGAACACCACTGGGAACGTATTAGCATGAATCAAAAGAATTGGCCATGAAACGTACTCGTCACCACAAAGCATTGAACAGCCAGGATAACCAGCATGTTGTTGATGTGGAAACCGGGATGGCCATAGTAGAAAGTCAAGAACCGATCGATCGGGAGTTGGGTCCCCAAGTAATAGTATTCTCGACTGAGCATTTGCTCTCCCATTCCTGTCCCGATTTTCGTCTGGAAGTTCAAGATGGTACCGAACCCAAGATCACGACCCTTCCCACACTGATAGTATTCAGTGTGTTTGATGCGACCACCGCGAGCGATGGCGTTGATTCCGGCAAAAATATCTTCGTTCAGGTGCAATCCTTTCTGAGCCTTGGAAACACCACCACGAGTGTTCATGTAAATCCCATTCAGGAAATCGGGGTGGCCATAGTGAAGCTTTCCACCGATCCAGGCCCACGAACGAGCAGAGAGCGTTCCGAACGTCTGTTCTTTGCCAGCAGCGATATCTCCGAGAATACCGATGTTCTCCGAAAAAATGTACTCGCGAGCACCGATAATCGCAACCGGAGCCTTCTTGAACTCCTTGTGACCATACTGAGCATACGGGCTCTGGCTTGAGACAGAGTACTCTTCAAACTCTCCAAGGATGTTACGAATCTTGAGGCATTCTTCGAGGTAGTTGTCTTGATTGGCGTCAATAAGCTGGAGGTACTCGCCGCGGTAGAAGATAATCGCGTGGTTCTGGTTGTCCGATTTTCCGTCACCAAGAATGGGGTTACCAGGAAGTTCGATACGGAACTTTGGCCTACGACGTCCAGTCTCGGGAATGAACTCCGAATGACCGTCAATGAGAGCTGAGAAGAGGCGGGGATCACCGCCCTCCTTGCGTGGTGGCTCTTCTTCGAGGTAAGCAATCTGAAGATCAGGGTACGCACGCAAAAGGAATTCGGCGTTTTCATGCTCCTCCTTGTTGAATTTGGAGTAGCGCTGCATCGAGACAACGAACTTGAACTTGCGCCGAGCCATCCGTTCCAGCTCACGCTCCAGCTTGTCGGTGTTTCCACCAAAGAGTTGAACGATCTCAGGATTCTCAACCCGGTGGAGAAGTTTAATTGCCTTGGCGTAGTTCATCATGCCGGAAACCGTGCGGTAGAGTGTCTGCGCGCGTAGTGATGCCCAGATCCGCGTGCGCAGGGTGAACTCTGGAGCAGCACTCTTGAACCCAATGCAGTAGAAGGGGAGGTCATCCGCCTTGGATTGGCCCTTCTCGTCGGTACCAAAGGGGGTCGTATTGTTGTACATTGCTGACTCCTCCGCGAGAATCTTGGTGTCCTTGACGAAATTGTCCCATTCGACGGGATGAAGCTGTTTCAGGTACTCGAGGAGAGTGACACGGGCGTGTTGATCCTCTTCCCGAATGATCTCCCTGAGAGATAGGAGAATCTGAAGCGCGGATTAGCGCAAGCATGAGGTACTTTCCCGCAACATACTTTCTCGTTATAGTGGGGGGTAAGGACCGTGAACATGGGCATAGCATCCACCGGTAGAGGTTCAGGGAGATCGATAGTCAGGGACTGAGCGAAAAACGATATCCGACGCTCGGCTTCACTACCGGAGGAGAAGAACTCGCCCTTGAATCCTTTATCGCTCTGAGAAATGAAGAAGGGCGGCGCCCGCAAACTGCGTTTCCCATCCTGACCCGTGTCGACTTGATGATACAGCAACTTTTGCACATGTTCGATGGACAACAAGTGCTCTCGGTACATGGAGATGATGATAGCGTTCCATATTTGCGAGACGAGCACCTAACTCGGGATCAATACGATACTGGGCCAAAGGTGCTGACGCTTCCTACCTTTGGCTTGTACTTTATCTCCATCTCCTGTGTGGCAAGTAACTTGGCGTAGATCCGCTTGGGTAACCGCGTGAAGATGTCCTTCCATGGTGTCCAAATCGAAAGTCCGATCAGGAATGACCGCGTGATACTGAATACAGTGTTCCAGATGATGTACCAGAGGAATGTATCCAAGAAAAAGAGTACCAGATCCATGATATACATGATCGTCAAAGTGAATGCTGCTTGGTTCGAGCACAAGGAAGAGCCAAAGAACTTGTCGCTGCAACCTTGGATCTTCATGTTCACCATCACCGCGATAGGATCACGGAAAGATAGAGTGAGGAAGAAGTACGATTCCGTAGCCTTGCAACCGAAAACGAGAGTCCAAATTGCAATCGAGGCGAGCCTCGCCTGCAGAGGCAAGCTTGGGTATGATGCAGTAAAAGTCTGGCTTGCGAGATATTTTCTCGATTTTCCGGCGACCCTGTCGCCAAACATGCGACCGGACGGCATGGTGGCAAACAAGACAGTGATGACGACCGAGATGACGAGCTGTACGATACCAAGGATGAGCGCGAGAGATCCGGAGTTACCACCTGAGTTAAACTCTGCGATGGCGATGTAGACTGTTGGTCCAGCGGTCAATGCTAGAGTGATCATCAGGAACAACAGTCGACGGGAGAGATGCGAGGTATTGTTCCAGGTGGCAGGGATATACGAGAATTCCGCGAGAGTGGCAGCGATCATAATGAGTGTGGCTACAGCGCCACCCAGAGCCGTTACGGACCATGACAGGGCAGGAGAATTGACGACAGTGTTGTCTGATCTTCTGATTTGATAGATTTTAGGAGAGTTGTATGCAGTGTAGAACCAGTATAAAGAGACGTGAATGACCCAGATTCGGTTGAAGTTGACGAGTAGATGACCGAAAGAGCGCTTCTCATAATAGGTCTTGAAGAACGCCCTACTCCAGTCGATGCGGTCAAACTTCATATACCGTTGAGACGGTGGCAAGTCGATCAGCCTCGTCTATTGGAGAAGGTCTCGTGTGAGTTGTGAAACATGCATGTGGAAGGAACGTGCCTTGTCCGTAAGCATGATCCGGGCGATGCCTTCTGGGTACCAGAACAGCTGGTTGACGTCGTCGTAACCAATGATATCAGCGTGGTCCTTTTCCTTGCGCACGAATCTGCCATCGACGACCTCGTAACCTTGGTCACGGATGAAACGATAAAGTGGTTTTATGACTGCACGGAGGTAAAGTCCCTCAGGAACTGGGTCGACGCGACTTTGGCACTCGGAGGAGCGGTAGTAGTCGTCCGCGCACTTGAAGATAAAGCAGAGACACTCTGGGATGAAACGAACCTGGGCGGCTTCACCCCACAGAAGGAGGTAAAGCGCGATTTGGCGCAGACGGTCGTATTGACTCATGTTGTTCATCGCCTGGCGCCAGCGCTCCATGGCTGTCTGCAAGGATTTTTCGCTGGGGTTGCGGAGAGTACTGCGCTTGGTCGATCTGAGTCGCTGCAGGCCCGGGTTTTGCACGTGGCCAACGGCGTCATCCAGATCGAGCTGGGCGGCGAAATACCATTTTCGGTAATTCGCATGTTCGCCGCCGATGTAGTCGGCATGGAGCGTCAACAGCGCCTGGTTCGGCGACATTCTCGATGCCCGGCTGTCCAGTAGCTGCATCAGGAAATCAAACTGCCAGAAAATAAATCAATAAACAATAAAATAAAATAAAAAATAAAAACGACAGACCATGTTGCGCATCGAGTCCCGCTGGAAACCAAACTTTTGAGACAGGTCAAGGAAAATGTCCTCGATTTCTTCCTTGGACAGCGGTATCTGCCGCTCCGTCGTCCAAGCAGCGTACTGATCTTTCGCACCAGATGTTGGAGTATACTCGACAAAGGCAGTGGCGTTCGAGTCTGATGGTCCCATCCGCGATTGGCCCAACGACTCGGCGGACGGTGCATATCCACGCCCATAGACGTCGACGTCTGAATCTGTGTCTTGTTGTGCTACAGCGCCCGTGTAAACAATCGGCGAGGGGCCACCAAAACGTGTGTGCTCACCATAAGGGTCATATGTGCCGTTGTGATCATAGTATCTCTCTGTGTCGTTCAAGCCATTGTGGCTGCTGTCCGAGGTAAAGGTGTCTCTACGCCCATACGAGTCGATGTTGTCAGAGTCGTTGTCGCTGTATACGTATCTGCGAGGAAACGCTGCCGGGGGATTGAATGGATCTGCGTGGTCGACTGATGGCGTGGTGGAATGAGGATACGACATTCTCGAAGGTTGCCCTCGATAGGCCACAAATGCGCCAGCGGTATCGTTGTCGCTGCTGTCGAAAGTGCGGAGTCGTCGAGGTGGAGGCCAGGAGCGAACGGTGTGGTGTGAACAGTTACTGTGCGAACTGACTGGGCGCAGTTCCCACCACGACCAATCGCATCCGAACCAGTTCAATGCGCGGACCAAATCAGAACTAGCGTGATCATGACTCGGCTCATCTAGCCATTGTATGGACATCGTACTAGTGCTCTGTCCTTTCATTCGAACTAGCTGGCGAAGAAGCTCATCCCCGTCCTTGTCCACATTGCTCCCAGCAAAAATAGAAGGCTCCCAGGCCTCGTTGTTCCATCACCTCCGCAGCTGATTGGAAAATTGTTCCAAAATCGGCCTACTCTCCCTTACAGCGGGCACAGGTTCATCCGCTCCTCGTCTGACACGTGGCGATAAAACTTGGAGTAGCGGTTTATGTATACCCTGCGCGTCATTGAGAAAACCGGCGTTTCAGTGCAGCGTACACCGCAATCCCTATGACCAGGACGAAAATAACAACGGCTTTGGTCCCGAAAACACCAGTCTCGTGTTCAACCTACATTCCACGGAGATCACCTTCCCGCATCGGAACAAGGAAAGAAGCAAAGAAAAATAACGTACGACGGACGTGAATGGGGAGAGAATCGGAATCGTAAAATGCGAAGGCTTGTTCGACCTGCCCTTGGCATCCCGCTCAGGCGTGATCTTCATCATCAACCAGCCGGCGAACCCCAAAAGGACCACGAAACACATCACCTACGTAGCAGCACGGTCAGCTGGCCGCGCCACCGCACAAGTTCCGGGGCAAGATACGGGAATGGGAATACTGCTAACCATCACTTGCTCCAACCTCTGTCTCTTGTGGTTGGCATGTAGCATAGCCCCAATCTCTCGCTGGTAGTTTAATTAGCTGCGTTCGCGTCGACAAGCGCAGATATTGTTTCCAGTGGGAAACTTGCCTCGCGCTTCCGTTCTTCCATTCGTCGCACTTCTGCCAGTTCAGCCTGGTGTCGATCACGCGTTGAGAGCAAAGTTTCTGCTACCAAAGCTCGTGCAGCCCAGTACTGCTCAACCTTTGTGCGAGGCGTCGCAGACAGCAGGGCAGATGTCCGTGTGCCTCCCCTTTGAAGATTTGCAGAAATACTGCTCCGGTCGTCGCCAAGCGAGCCGGATGCTTTCAGCCCGCTCACTGCCAACTGCATAGTACGCGACATAGCGGCAGTGGTGCTGGACGACACATTTGAGGCCGTCGCTACCGTCAAAGGTTCGCTAGGTCGAGGTTTCTTGAGCCTGTTCATAATGGCGGTTGGCGGGCGTTATGAAAGGTTGTGTAACAACGCAATGCCATAGTAGTGCCACCTCGTCTCCGCGCTCACCTCATGCAGGAGTGAAACGACAACTCAGGTCATCCGCAGCATGAACTTCGTGGAATGGAAGACAAGGAATGTGTACGTCTTCATCAGCCCTCCGCTGTGTACCAGGTCATGGCGGCTGTGTAACCACGCAAATATAAATCACAAAAAATAAATAGGAAAGCAGGCTCCATAGCACAAATTTCACATATATGAAGGTGCATGCACTCATTCTCCTTGTGGAGGTTGGCAGGCGGAAGACGTCACATCACCTAAGGGCATAGAGTTGTCGAGACGGCATGGTTTCCTTGTTGATCTTACAAATGCACGTTGCACAGCAGTTGTGTGAGTCATGTTCGTCACATCAGACGAACCAGTTTACATCTTAGCAGCATGCACAGCCAACCTTTGCCGTAACTCAGCCTGGTGTCACCGGCACATCAGTACTGACAAGTCATGCGCCAGACTCACATTGACTGCATCCATGTACTTATCAGTGACCGCCCAATGTTCCCTCTTCATGTCCTTGCCATGAATCGCAAGCGCAAGATCCTTGGCCATGATGCCATCCACATCGACGACCTCGGCACGCGACGCCTCGAGGGCCTCGTAAAAGTGTTTGAGCGGCTCGTTGCCGTCCAACTTGGCACGATGCAGAAGGCCATGTGTCCATGCGATTGAAGCAACGGGTTTCGTCGACGTCTCCTTGCCCTTTTGGTACTCGCGATAATGGCGCGTAACGGTATCGTGTCCAGCCTCGCTCTCGACAATCCGTCCGTCTGGCGTGATGAGCTCGCTAGTCATCATACCAAGCAATCCGAAGCCTTGGGCGAGGATGTCGGACTGAACGTCGCCGTCGTAATTCTTACATGCCAAGACGAATCCTCCAGGATCGTGTTATTGGTGGACATGAACTATGGAACAAACTTGGTACCGCAAAGTGCATGATGCAGACGAAAGCTGCGTACTAGCGGCATCTTCTTGGATAACGCCATCTTGAACGAGGCGTGCGAGAAACCCGCAATAAACTATCGAAACAACCGGAATAAGCAGTTGCGTTGTCGATCTTTCGAACATGTATACCTCGTCGGTATTGTACATACTCATAGCCACACCCTTCCCCTTGAAGTCATAGACATCGAGTGTGGTTACCGCGCCGCCTTCGGTTGGATTGTATACAAACTGCAGCTTTCCAGATCCAGAACAACAAAGTCGGTTGAGTGGTACTACCAAGAATCAATATCGATGTGGAAGGCCGCGCAAATCGGTAGCGGAACCGACCTGATCACCGAAAGCATGACGACCGGTGATGATGGGATTCACCCAGCTTGAGGATGCGCTTAAGGATGATGGGCTCACGGAAGACTGTTCCGCAGAGGATGTTACGAATCTGTGCGACATTGCTCAATACCATCTACTTCGACGTGGGTAGAAGGGAACTGACCGTGTCGTTTGGACTCTTCCACATCTCCTTGAGTTTAAACCCTTCGACACGGGCCTCATCGGGTGTGATGGTCGCGCATTTGATACCGACCTTATATTGTTGGATCGCCTTTGTGGCCACAATTTTCACGACATCGTTGGTCTACATTTGGTCAAACACCGTGCAGTGGGTTTAGAAGAACATCCCACCTGGTCGCGGTGCTCCAAACCAAGGTCAAAGTACTTGATGTCCAGTTGAAGATAAGGAAGGATGAGCTACATGAATAAAG